>PVIH01012737.1:19315-62185 GCA_004025045.1 Sigmodon hispidus
AAAACACTCACTTTGCCCATCCTCAAGCACAGTTTCATCCTGCAGTGAGGACAAAATTATGTAAATGCAGCAGGATCCACAAGAAGGGCCATGATCTGACTTGTCAGGGACTTTCACACCCACTGAATCATGAATTTATCTCAATAGCAATAGGGGCGGATTCTATTACTTCTCCCTTGAATGAGGTATCAGCAAGGCTCCAATTAGTAGAATAACTTGACACAGGTCACAGAGACTCTGTGTTAGAAAACTTCAACATGTGGGGAAAAATACTTTCTAAATCTTTTCTCTGAACTACAGTCAAGATGACTTTGCATCGTTCAAAGTGAACAGGCTGGCATTTACTTACTTGAATGACAATTTAATGAAAGAAGTTTAGTTATTGTTGAAAATGAAATTGACAAAATTTTGATCAGTAACAACACATCATTTTACTGCTTGGTACCCTTTGATTTTCCTCTCTCTGGTTGAAAATCCCCATGATTCACATCTGTGGACTGCTTCAAGAAAAGGGTAGTGGCTTCAAGTATCTTTGACTCTTAGGAAAACAAGCCTTTTGTTTTGGTTTGTTTGTTTTTAAGGGATAGCAGTGAGAATACTGCCAGAAAATCCTGAGTGTTTTCTGAACCATAGACAAGAGATAAGAAATGACAGTTATGTACATATTATTCTGGGCAAAGGCATCAGAAAATGGTTTAAATAAGAACTGTAAAGTGGAAGCTAGAGAGGTGTCTCACTGAGTAAAGGTTTTTCATATGCAAACACTAGGGCTTGCATTTAAATCTTCAGCACCCAGATAAAAAGCCAAGCATGGCAAACATGCACACAGACAAGAGGATTGCTGAGGCATACTGATTCTCAGCTTAGACCTAGGTCCAGACAGAGATCTGTCTCAAAGGAGCAATGTGGAAAGTGATGGAGCAAAACACAAGACATTCTTTTCTGGAGTGTGCACCAACACACATATACACAGATGTCAGACTTGCACTCAGAGAGAAAGGAGAGAGACACTGATACAAATAAACACAGAAAGAGAGAGAGAGAGAGAAGTGGACAGTGTGATTAAGACACAGCACAGTGAGACATTATCTTCATTTTGGGTCAGGTTTCCACAGATACTTAACAATCTTTCTTAGGAAAACCAATTCATAACCTAGTCTGGCTTCTTCCAATCTTTGATAAGGAATATGATGTAGATATTGTTAGTAAATCTCCCTAGGCTCTATATAATAATTGTCATCATTCTTCCTTCTTTGTAAACATGTTATAAGAAAATCTCTTTAAATTCATTTGACACTGAGTTCAGATTTTGATTTCTTTAGTTCTGTAGCTTTAAATATTTTTCCATGTAAAGAACATTTACATTTATTAATAGTCTGCCACTGTACAAAAATAGGAGGAGCCAAGGAAGCAAGTGTTCCAGTGTAGTCTAAGCAGGCTATGTGCAGTTTTCATGTACAAATGAGCAGTATTACTGGATGAGATGTAAAGTTGCAGGCTGTAGAGTATTCACAGTGTAACCTGATCAGGCTTTAAAATGCAGGATATTAGCAGCCTCAGCAGATGTGTGGTTCCTTCAACTGAGACTTTGCTTTCTGAAATTTTTATTGTCTCTGTTTAGTAGCAGTCAGAAAAAAATACATAAAAATTCAATAAATAATTCTTATGTTTTAAGTAATTTTATTACAGTGTGTTGTCATAATTATTTCAACTTTTCCTTAATTGTCTTAGTTCCATCCTGTATCTATTTTATCAACTAAGCCTTGCCATAGGTATAATTTTCTTCTAGCAGAAATGACTAAATTTTAGAGAGACCATCACATCGCTATTTTTCCTGTATAACTAACAGAGAGAAGGTTCCCAAGAAAGTAAGATTTGTACAGAAATTTCATGCTGTGAGATGGAAATTTCTTCCGAATTTACATAAGTAAATGTCTCCAGGACAACAGAGATATCTAAATGTTCTCATAATTATTCAAACTACTTTACAAGTAGTACAAAGATAGGGATAAGGGCCAGGGCCACACCTTAACTAGGATGGCTTAGCAGTGCATCCCTCTGGTTCTTTACAGGAACTTGCACCTCACACCAAGACCCTGAGAAGGATTTCGGGTGTAACTGGATTTGTTGTTCTCATTCTCATCACCTCAAGTAAGTCTCCCTTCTCTGCTTTTATTACTTGTCTCTTGAACTGACATATTGAAAATGGGTGGTCAACTCTAGTTTGTCATGAGGTAGGGGTTCCCAGGCCTAAGACCTTAATCCTAACAACACTAGCAACAGATATACATGCATAGGAAAAAGCCTCTTACATATGTGGTTTGGTTCTGCCTATGGTTACAGAGATCAAGTAGAGGTCTTAGAATGTCCCCTATGAATATGTGGGAACTAGTATGCTAAAAAGAAAAACCCCAGGTAACATTAAATAGTGCTCAGTAAATGTCTACTTTTTCGCTTTAGGGCAGTGTCAAGGAGAATCAACCACACATCCTGTTTCTCAGTCTTAGCTCATTGATACCCAGTGCTGCTTTCATCCTTGTCAAGGACTTTTGTAGTATCACAAATGAAACTCAGACCAAATATCAGGGGAAGGCTGAGATATCAGAGAAATGAAGCACCACAGTCAATTCTCACCCAACTGTCTTACAACTTCCTCAGCCTAGCTCCTGGTTGCTTCTCTCAGTCACTTTCTGCGTCTGCCTGGTTTCTTTGAGACCTTATATACCCTATCACATCCAGATTATAATTAAAGGCATGTAGCCTTGAACTCACAGAAACAGAAGTGAAGACACATACACACAGACACACTTCTATCTCCTCTTCTGTTTTGTTTCTGCCTTTTCTACATGTTATCTTGTCCCCTTATATGTTCATATTTTATTCCCCCTTTCTTTCCTTTATCTTCATTTCTCTTTTTTCCTCCTCTTCTCTTTCTCCTTTCTTCTCCTTCTGTTCCCCCTACAGCTCATTGTAGTGGAATTATGTTGTTGCATGTAAATAATTGCCCCACCTACTGGCTTAATAGAAATGCTGATTGGCCAAAGGCAGACAGGTAGTATGGGTGGGGGCTACCAGACTAAGATAACTCTGGGAACAGAAAGAACAGAGTAGATTTGCTAGAGAAAGCAGATCCGTTATTAGCAGAAGCAGAGGAAAGAAGCTTAATTGTTGCTCTAAGGAAAGGTACCAAGCTACATGGCTGAACAAGATAAGAACCATAGGTTGAGTTCAATTCCCAGCACCCACATGGCAGCTCACAACTGTCTGTAACTCCTGTTCCAGAGATCTGACACCTTCATACTAATGCACATAAATAAAGCTAAATAAATTTAAAAAAAAAAGATGAAGAAGTGAGCAAATTATATGCCTGGGCCCTACATTAATCAGCATAAAATTATTGTATGTGTGTGTGTTTCTACAGGTTTGTGGGTCTATGGGTCAAAATTTATGGGCTAGGCCAAGAAAGGCCAGGCCAAAAAAGTCATATAACAGCTCATTTTGTTCCTTTCTTCACCTCCTCTTTCTTGTCTACATAAGGTTAGGAACAATCTGCTATAGGTTATCTTGATATGAACTCATATAATAATGTCAATATATGAGTTAAACCTGATGTAAAGATATAAAAGATATTTAAAATAGATCTTCTTGTCAGAATTTCCTCACCATGTACAATCATCCAAATGTGATTAAGAGACCTGTTTGTGTATACAGAAACTGGCAAAGACACCTGGCTCTGTGATGACTTTTTAATCTGAGAGCCAGACAGCCTGATATGCTCCTAGTTGGTATCTGCCTATTGACTGCCCAAAGCAAACAGTACTCCGTCAGACTTGAGAGAAGAAAGTTGACATCCTTTCAAAAAGCTAATAAGTGACCTGAAAAGCTTTGTTAGGATGTCAGCAATCTACACTGTGTACAGAGAGAGGAGCCTGAGCTATGTTAACGATAATGTGCATCTGTGAATGACACAGGACAGAATTAAACACATCAAGAACAGCCACTCAATAGGAGGCAGACAGAGGCAGCTAAGCTACTGCTCTATCACTTAGGAAAATAGCTCAGGATGTAGTAATCATTAAAAACATGACTATTGAAGCCAGACTTGCTAGAAAGAACATGATTCATAGCGCTAGATGCCTACATAAAAAACCTAGAGAAATTCCACACTAGAGACCTGAAAACTCAGCTGAAATCCTTAGAACAATAGAAGCAAACTCACCTAGAAGGAATAAATGGCAGGAAATAATCATATTTAGAGCTGAAATCAATATAAATGAAACAAAAAGAAAAGTAAAAGAATTAATGAATCTAAGAAATGGTTCTTTGAGAAAGTCAACAAGATAGATGAGCCCATAGCCAAACTAATCAAAAAACACAGAGAGAGTGTTCAAATCAACAAAATCAGAAATGAAAAGGGGGACATAACAACAGACCCCCAGGAAATCCAGAAAATAATCAGATCATACTTTGAAAATCTTTACTCCACTAAAATGGAAAACCTAGAAGAAATGAACAGTTTTCTGGAAATCTACCATCTATCAAAATTAAATAAAGATCACATTAATTACCTAAACAGGCCTATAAACCTTAAGGAAATTGAAGCTGTCATTAAAATCCTCCCCAAAAATAAAAGCCCTGGTACAGATTGTTTCAGTGCAGAATTCTCCCAGACATTCAAAGAAGAATTAATACCATCACTCCTCAAACTATTTCACACAGAAGAAACTGAAAGGATATTGCCAAATTCTTTATATGGGGCCACAAGCAGCCTAATACCCAAGCCACTTAAAGACATGACAAAGAAGGAGAACTACAGACCAATCTCCCTCATGAATATTGATGTGAAAATTCTCAACAAAATTTTAGCAAACCATATACAAAAATGTATAAAAAATATCATCCACAATGACCAAGTAGGCTTCACCTCGAAATGCAGGGCTGATTTAACATACAAAAAACCGTAAACGTGATCCATCATATAAACAAACTAAAGAAACAAAACCACATGATCATATCCTTAGATGCTGAAAAAGCCTTTGACAAAATCCAACACTCCTTTATGATTAAAGCTCTGGGGAGGTCAGGAATACAGGGAGAATACATAAATATAATAAAGGCGATTTACAAGAACCCGACAGCCAGTATCATACTTAATGGAGAAAAACACAAAGGAATCCCACTAAAATCAGGAACTAGACAAGGATGTACTCTCTCCCCTTTTCTACTCAATATAGTTCTCGAAGTTTTGGCTAAAGCAATAAGGGAACAAAAAGAGATTAAGTGGATACAAATTGGAAAAGAAGAAGTGAAGCTATCTCTATTTGCAGATGATATGATTGTATACATAAGTAACCCACAAAATTCTTCCAAGGAACTGCTACAGCTGATAAACACCTTCAGCAATGTAGCAGGATACAAGATTAACTCAAAGAAATCAGTAGCCCTTCCATACACTAAAGATAGAAGAGCTGAAAAAGAAATAAGGGAAACATTACCCTTCATAATGGCTGCAAATAGTATTAAATACCTTGGAGTAACTATAACCAAAGAAGTAACAGACCTATTTGACAAAAATTTTAAATCACTAAAGAATGGAATTGAAGAGGATATCAAAAAATAGAAAGTTCTCGCATGTTTCTGGATAGGTAGGATCAACATAGTAAAAATGGCAATTCTACCAAAAGCAATCTACAGATTCAATTCACTGCCTATCAAATTCCCAACACCATATTTTTTGGACCTTGAAAGAACAATACTCTATTTCATTTGGAATAACAGGAAAGCCAGGATTGCCAAAACAATTTTACTCAGCAAAAGAACCTCAGGAGGTATCACCATCCTTGACCTCAAGTTATACTATAAGCTACATTAATAAAAACAGCCTGGTACTGGCATAAAAACAAACAGACTTGTGGACCAATGGAAAAGAACTGAGGATCCAAACATTAACCCAAAAACCTATGAACACCTGATTTTTGACAAAGATGCCCAAAACATTCAATGGAAAAATGATAGTATATTTAACAAATAGTGTTGGCATAGCTGGATGGAAGTGTATAGAAAAATGCAAATAGATCCAAGCCTGTCACCCTGCACAAAACTCAAATCCAAGTGGATCAAAGACCTCAACATAAACACAGCCACTTCAAACTTGATGGAAAATAAAGTGGGAAATATACTTCTACAAATTGGCACAGGCAACCACTTCCTAAATATAACACGAGTGGCACAGACACTAAGACCAACAATCAATAAGTGGGATCTCCTGAAGCTGGGAAGCTTCTGTAAAGCCAAGGACACTGTCAATAGGACAAAATGACAGCCTACAGAATTGGAAAAGATTTTCACCAACCCTACAAGTGATAGAGGACTGATCTCTAAGATATATAAAGAACTCAAGAATCTAGAGCCCAAAACCTTGAATAACCCAATCCAAAAATGGGGTACAGATCTAAAAAGGGAATTCTCAGCAGAAGAATTATGAATGGCTTAAAGGCACCTGAAAAAGTGCTCATCATCTTTAGCCATCAGAGAAATGCATATCAAAACAACTTTGAGATATTATCTGACACCTTTTAGATTGGCTAAGATAAAAGACACAGAGGACAGCCTATGCTGGAGAGGATGCGGAGCAAGGGGAACTCTCCTCCATTGTTGGTGGGAATGTAAACTTGTTCAGCCACTTTGGAATGCAGTATGGCTGTTTCTCAGAAAATTGAGAATCAATCTCCCCAAGGACCCAGCAATACCACTTACTGGGTGTATATTCTAAAGATGCACAGTCACACTCCAAAGGCATTATGTCAACTATGTTCATAGCAGCGTTATTTGTAATAGCAAGAACCAGGAATCAATCTATATGTCCCTCAACTGAAGTATGGATTAACAAACTGTGGTACATCTACACAATGGAATACTACTCAACAGTAAGAAAAAAATGATATCCTAAAATTTGCAGGCAAATGGGTGGATTTAGAGAATATCCTCCCGAGCCAGGTATCACAAACTCAGAAAGATAAGCAGGAGATATACTCACTCATCAATGGACTCCAAACAAACAAACAAGAAAAAAGCAAAGCATGTCCAAGCTGAAAACCACAACCATTGAACAGCTTGGGATCAGAAACACCCTGGACTGACTCTTTGGATCCCACTCCCCCTAAAGATACACCTGACTCAGTCTTGAGGTTGTGGGCAGAAAGCTTGATCTGCCAGGAGTGGAGAATGAACTAAGGAATATTGGGACAGTGGGATTATGGTACTGCGTACAGTCTGCCCAGGGAGGGGATGGAGAGTTGTGGAGAAGAGAGAATGAACTGATGTGTTGAAAGGAGGAAGGGACCTTGAATAAGGATATACAAGGATAGAAAGTGTGACTTCTTTGTTCATAATAATAATAATAATAATAATAATATAAACAAAAAAAGAAAGAACATGTGTTGAATGATAATGGACAACTGGATGGTAACTGTCATATTTGTTATCTGAAAAAATATTTGTCTAAGACTCCTCAAGAGTACAAGTAATCATTTCCATTTCAATATTCAGATGTTTACACAGAGACATGATAAACAGTTTGGTCTATTAAGTTAAGTCACAGAAAAGAAATGTGAAGTATACATTATCCTAAGACTTTTGGAGAGCTGAAAGTAGGAAGTAGGGTGTTTCACTCATGCCCTTGACCCAGTGTCATTTCTGAGGTATAATCATGTAAATAGTATATCTCACGGAGTTGAAAAGAAAACTTATTTAGAAGTGCTTTCTGTGCACAACATGAAACCCTTAATCTGGTCATAAGAACTCATTTAAAAGTATGCAAAAGTGCTGGGTGCTCTCTGCATTTCTGGAGTTAAGTGGTAGACCGGAAGATCCTTGGAGTTTGCTCAGCAGACACAGCAACAAAAACAGTGAGCTTCAGGTTAGGTGAGAGGCCCCATCTCAGAAAAATAACTAAGAGGCTTCCACATACACCAGTAGAAGTGAACACATATGCATACACACACACACACACACACACACACACACACATACATACACACCAAAAGAAACCACAGCTTATGGACCATGCAATGCATCTTTGATTGTTCTGTTCCAAACCTAATGACTCTCATGCCTCCTCCCATCATTCGACTTCCCTTTTCCCAGAAAGATTCACTTTCACTTTCATGTCACCTGTCTTGATGCATCTAATACAAGCTAGGACTTGCAAATGTCACAAAATGACTTGAAAACTGAATACTAGATGAACCAGAGAACCAGATAATTCAGCCACACTACTCATGGGTATTTACCCCAAGGTTCCCCAGTCAGCATCCCATAAACACATGCACATCAGTACATCAGTATCCTTTTAGTACTTTTTATAGTAGCAAATTCATAGAATCTTGCTAGGTGTCTGCCAAAAATGGAACTGATAAGAAAATGTAGTTGAGACACATGATAAAATTATTTTCAGTCCTGAACAAAGATAAAATTTTGCCAACTGTAGTAAAATGCTTATAGTACTTTTTCACATATCTGAGCTCAGCCCCTTCTCCTGTCTCATCACTCTATTTATCATCAGTGTCCTCCTCTAGATCCTAGGATGATGTACAGATTCTATACAGGACATCATTACACCTCCTGGATCTACTTCATTACTCTAAGAATCCTTTTCTTTTCTGTTTTCCTTATACAATAGAAAAAGATAAGCCCAAGCCTTATTACTGAAGCTTCCCAAATGCCCAGGACTAACCAGTAGTCATCACGATTTCTCACCAATACTCTGGTTCTATAGTGTCACCTCTTCTGGCTTGAATGCATTTTGTCTCTCATTGGACACAACACTAGGGCAGTGTCTGGCAAATGGATGTGAGAAATAATAATCAAACACTTTTTCAATAGAAGGCAGTGAATGACAACACTGGTTTGCTTTCTCATCATGTGATTCCTTTCCTTAGTCATGGCAATGTCCAGATGAGGAGACTTTGACCATAATGAAGACAATGAAGACACAAGCTGATGTCTGAGAGACTCATGGTACAGCCATGCTGTAGTATGAAATTGAAGCATCCCCCATACATTCACATTTGAACAATTGTTCCCTGATTTGTGATGCTGTTTGCAAAGATTGTAGAACCTTTAGTGGGTAGAACTTAGCTGGAGGAAATGGATCTTTGGGTGTAGAACTTCAAGCTATATAGCTGTAATTTACATTCATTCTATGCTTCCAGAATTTAGATACAAAGTGACCTGTTAGGATTTCTGTTCTTTCTATGTTCTATGCTTTCACCACTTGTTGCCAATCTTCCTCCTTTGCTATGGACTGTATCCTGGAGCTGTAAACCAAATAAACCCCTTGTCTCTTAAGTTGCTTTGGCCACAATGTTTTTAGCATAGCAACAGGAAAGTAACTAAGACCTCCATTATGCCTCTTGTTATTTGCACCAGTGACACATGTCAGTAACTTGTTGCAGCAGTACAACTTGAGCCATCACGACAATGACATTTGTTCCATGGTGGCTCCCCTTTGTACTTACATCCCCATTCTCTCTTCAAGTTTAGCAAACATCCAAATTCATTTTGCTTGTTCTAATCTCATAAAATCCACAAAGATATGTCTTATGTGCTTTCATTTTCCTGGCTTGATTTAGTATTTGAGATATAACATCTTAATGGAAAATTCATGCTAAAGAAATAAACAGTGCCCACACCATGTTGAATAGTCAGGGTCCTCCCACTGCATTGCTTGACTTGTGCCCATACACTGTGTACATACAGAGTATGTACTCACAGTCATGACAGGTGGCACCTGTGTAACCAGTGTCACTGCAGGTGCAGTAGAAGGTGGTCCAGGATTGGGCACAGTGTCCTCCATGTTCACAGTAGTTTGGCAAACACCTAGTGGGAGATAATGCATAATAAACAAAATAAAGCAAGAAATTGAAACAGAGAGGCAAGCAAAAACTTGAGGAACATCAATGAGAAAAAAAGATTTGCTAAAATAACTGTCAGAATTAAATGATATAAAAACCAAACTGCCTGCACTTCTGGGTGGTGGGGCTGACAGAGCTAAATTCTACCTTTAGTTAGAGTTTAAATGCTATTGCACAGAGAGTTAAGCAGAAATGCTAGCACTATAGAATGCCATGTTATTGTGACATCATACAGAAGAGTTAGTACTTTACAATAGAAAATAGTGTAGCTTTTGAAAGGAAATTTTTAAAAAATGTAACAATCCTGGACATTACTATTTGTACTTCTCTTTGGGCATGACCAAGAAGCTATCTCAACTTACAGAAACAGAACATGGTTTAAAGATTAATGTCCCCAATTTATATGCAAGGAAATTCTACCTTTTCAGTGCCAAAGCCTTCCTCGAAACCTTTACTAGTTATGATAAAACCAATATAGTTTCCTTTTAACAAAATCTGAGTAAGACATGTCTCCTACACACCTGCCACCCACCTCCCATTCACCCCTTCTAAACCCCAAGGGAATAGCATGGCTAGAACATTCTCTGCCATCTCTCCCCTCATCTTTTGCATTTTGTTATTACCTTTCTTCTGAATATCACCCTTATGTTTACTTTTTCTCATGTTATAGTATGAGTGCTTTCCTGCATGTTTGTATGTTTCTAATGCTTAAGGAGGCCTGAAAAGAGTGTTGGATACCCTGGAGATGAAGTTACAGACGGTTATGTGCCACCACGTGGGTGCTGGGAACTGAACCAAGGTCCTCTGCAAGAACAGCAACTACTTTTACTGCTGAGTCAACTTTCCAGCCTAACATCTGAACATCTCTTATCCTGAGCTCACCTTTCTCAAGACTCCTGTGAGGCTGCTCAGTTCTTGCCCCTTCACTCTCTTACCTGCCCCAAGCAGATTCCATGAAGCCCCAGTTATATTTCATATGCCTGTTCCTGGCAGCCAACAAAATGTTTATTTTTATTTTTTATATTTTATTTACATATTTAGTGTGTAAGTGTAGTGGCAAGAGGTAAATGCCATGGGGCAAGTGTAGAGGTCAGAGGACAACCTGAGGGAGTCAATCCTCTTCTTCTACCATATGGTTCTCTAGAATTGAACTCAGGTTGTCAGACTTGACAGCAAGCACCTTTATCATCTGACCCTTCTACTGCCCCAGCAAAACATTTATTGCTTTAACAACAGAATGGTCAGCAATGTTCTTTTCATGATTCTTTTGGTTATGATGCCAAAACAATTAAAGTAGCCTGAGTTTTGTGGCTTAACAGGTGGAATAGAGGATCCCAACATCTGTTATGTCCATGACTTCATGTATGCAAAGGATGTAAAAGATACAGAGATAAAGATCTGGTGATATACAGAACACAGCACAAGACATGGGAGAAGTCCTGAAAATATTTGTTCACTTGGTTTCTCTTGTCCCCAGGACCTATTTTATTACCAGACCATCTGAGGATGGCCATACCATGTATTGTATTCTGTGAGACATACCAAGAGTTTTCCAGGAAAATATATATTTTACTCAGATCAGCTGGATTTGAGAATTTGTTACTTTGAAATAACAGGATATTAACTTGCTCCAGGAAAGCCTCTGAGGCTATGAAAGAAATAAATAGCTTAATCAGTTAAATTCTTTTTACAAACATATGGACCTGAGCTAGATCACTCAGAAAACATATTTATGGTGGTGGATGCTTGTAATGCCAGTGCTGAGGATGCACAGGCAATCAAATCCGTTGTACTCACTGGCAGTCTAGCCTAGCCTATTTGGTGAGCTCCAGAGGAATAAGAGATTCAAAAGCAAGATGAATGGTGTCTGAGGAACAACACCAAAGGGTGTGTGCTGACTTCCACTTGCACAGAAATACACAAGTGCATCTGTGCGTATATCAACACAAATACACATACATACACATTATAGACTTCTATTATTATAAAAGACCTCAGATCACATTTTCTTATAGTATAGAGATTATGTTTTCAATGTTATATTCTCAAGTCCAAGTTGGATATGGAGAGAGAAGGCTTGGGGCAAGCTGTCAGAAATACTGGCCTCCTTGAGCACATCTTTAATATGTCTCTCACAGACCTTGCACTAGTGTTAAACTCAATTTAGCTCTGAAAATGTAGGCTACAATGTTACTTGTTTATGGTCATTAAAAAAAATCAATGATGGATTTCTGGAAGGAAAACACATTTCAAAAATGGAAAAATCTGATATTCCTTGAATAACTAGCAAAATGAGTGAGAATATGCAGAGTTGTCTAATAGCGAGGTGCTTTTGGGAACAGTGCACAAGGATTAGAAAGAATTATCTAAATATAGACACTTAATATCAGATTTATAAACACACCTTATTTAAGAAGGCTGTTTAATGAGCATGATTTACAGATTCTTTAATGAGTTCATTTTAACTGTTGCTTTGCTTCTTTTTTCTCTGTGCTTGGCACAAATTGATTATTTTAGAACCGTAAAGAAAAAGAGAATGTCCTAGAGTTAAAAAGGGGAGTGAACAGCAGGTTTGGATGCTGCTATTCTCAGGCATAAGATTATTAATAAAAACTGCCATGGTGGAGAGTCGGGGAGGTAGCTCAGTGGGTAAAGTACTGGCTGCACAACTATAAATAATGGAGTTAGACCCTGAGCACCCATGTGATACTCAGACATGACAGCCCACCTGTGATCTTTGCACTGAGGAGGAACAGACAGTGCATCCCCAGGACAAGCTGTCCATGTAGAAAATAGTTCTAAAATAAAAAATAAGTCTTTGCTCTTATACTATTATGATAATAATACTTTTAATACATTTATACAAATATTTTCCATTCATAATTTATGACATTCTTTTGATTCTTATAATTTTCAAATTAATATGTGTCAAAAATCTGACTTAGACCTTAAAGTAAATTCCTTTTAAGACAGAATGAAATTCACTAAAGTTAAATAATCATTTTCTGGATTTTAATTTTTATTTATTTATATAATGTAGCATTAATATGATAAATTGATGTTCAGAAAATAAATAAAACACAGTTAAAATGTGTTTTTGGAATACACAGAACTGTGTAATTAAGTGAGTGAGACAATAAGCTTTTCAATGTTCCTTTAGAACTGATTAAGATGCCCTACTAGGTCAGTCCTAGCACACTCTGTAGCAGGCTCAGATAAACTCTGCCTGTCACTTTCCCACCAGCTGCTGCTGAGGGAACTTGCATGGTTACTCACCTCCAACTGAGTGAACAAATAACGACTGGGGTCCCTGAAGGAAAGACTCAGACCACACCCAGAGGAAAAATTGGTCAAGAGGAGATTTCAATCTTGAATATTTATGCCCCTAATATAAGGGCACCTACTTATGTAAAAGAAACACTGCTAAAGCTTGAATCCCACATCAATTCTTACACCCTAATAGTGGGAGACTTCAATACCCCACTTTCAACCCTGGTTAGATCAACCAGACAGAGTCTCAACAGGGAAATAAGGAGTCTAAATGAGCTTATGATGCAAATGGATTTCATAGATATCTTCAGAAGCTTCCACCCAAAGGCAAAGGAATATACATATTTCTCAGCTCCTCATGGAACTTTCTCCAAAATTGACCACATAATTGGTCATAAAGCAAATATCAACAGATACAAAAAATGGAAATAATCTCTTGTAACACTAAGACATTAAGCTAGAGTTCAACAACATCAAAACCCAAAGAAAGCCTATCAACTCATGGAAACTAAACATCAATCAGCTGAACCATCTTTGGGTCAAGGAAGAAATTAAGAAAGAAATCAAAGTCTTCCTAGAATTTAATGAAAATGAATAAACAACATATCCAAACTTGTGGAACACAATCAAAGCAGTCTTAAGAGGAAAATTCATAGTGCTAGATGCCTATATGAAAAACCTAGAGAAATCCCACACTAGAGAACTAACAGCTCAGCTGAAAGCCTTAGAACAATTAGAAGCAAACTCACCTAGAAGGAGTAGACAGCAGGAAATAATCAAACTTAGAGCTGAAATCAATACAATTGAAACAAAAAGAACAATGCAAAGAATCAATGAATCTAAGAGTTCGTTCTTTGAGAAAGTTAACAAGACAGATAAGCCCTTAGCAAAACTAGTCAAAAAACAGAGAGAGAGTGTTCAAATAAACAAAATCAGAAATGAAAAGAGGGACATAACAATAGACCCCCAGGAAATACAGAGAATTATCAGATCATATTTTGAAAATCTTTATTCCACATAAATGGAAAACCTAGAAGAAATGGACAGCTTTCTTGAGAGGTACCATCTACCAAAATTAAACGAAGAACACATTAATTACCTAAACAGGCCTATAACCCTTAAGGAAATTGAAGCTATCATTAAAAAACTCCCCAGAAATAAAAACCCTGATCCAGATGGTTTTAGTGCTGAATTATCCCATACATTCAAAGAAGAATTACTACCATTACTCCTCAAACTATTTCACACAGTAGAAACTGAAGGAATATTGCCAAATTCCTTTTATGAGGCCACAATTGCCCTAATTCCCAAGCCACTCAAAGATACAACAAAGAAGGAGAATTACAGACCAATTTTTCTCATGAATATTGATGCAAAAATTCTCAACAAAATTTTGGCAAACCATATACAACAATGTATAAAAGATATTATCCACCACGACCAAGTAGGCTTCATCCCAGAAATGCAGGGCTGGTTTAACATACAAAAAACTGTAAACGTTATCCATCATATAAACAAACTAAAGGAACAAAACCACATGGTCATATCCTTAAATGTGAAAAAGCCTTTGACAAAATCCAACACTCCTTTATGATTAAAGCCCTGGAGAGATCAGGAATACAGGGAGAATACCTAAATATAATAAAGGCAATTTACAAGAACCCGACAGCCAGTATCATACTTAATGGAGAAAAACTCAAAGCAATCCCACTAAAATCAGGAACTAGACAAGGATGTCCTCTCTCCCCTTATCTATTCAATATAGTTCTCGAAGTTTTAGCTAAAGCAATAAGGGAACAAAAAGAGATTAAGTGGATACAAATTGGAAAAGAAGAAGTGAAGCTATCTCTATTTGCAGATGATATGATTGTATACATAAGTGACCCACAAAATTCTTCCAAGGAACTGCTATAGCTGGTAAACACCTTTAGCAATGTAGTAGGATACAAGATTAACTCAAAGAAATCAGTAGCCCTTCTATACACTAAAGATAGAAGAGCTGAAAAAGAAATAAGGGGAACATTACCCTTCATAATAGCTGCAAATAGTATTAAATACCTTGGAGTAACTATAACCAAAGAAGTAACAGACCTATTGGACAAAAATTTTAAATCACTAAAGAACAGAATTGAAGAGGATATCAGAAAATGGAAAGCTCTCCCATGTTCCTGGATTGGTAGGATCAACATAGTAAAAATGGCAATTCTACCAAAGGCAATCTACAGAATCAATGCACTGCCCATCAAAATCCCAACACAATATTTTTTGGACCTTGAAAGAACAATACTCAATTTCATTTGGAATAACAGGAAAGCCAGGATTGCCAAAACAATTTTACTCAACAAAAAAACCTCAGGAGGTATCACCATCCCTGACTTCAAGTTATACTATAGAGCTACATTAATAAAAACAGCCTGGTACTGGCATAAAAACAAACAGACTTGTGGACCAATGGAATAGAACTGAGGATCCAAACATTAACCCAAAAACCCATGAACACCTGATCTTTGACAAAGATGCCCAAAATATTCAATGGAAAAATTATAGTACATTTAAGAAATCGTGTTGGCATAGCTGGATGGAAGTGTATAGAAAAATGCAAATAGATCCAAGCCCAATCCCAGCACAGGGAAAGCCAGGATTGGTGACCAACATCTTTTATCACATAACTGCAGAGACAGAACTTCTGTTTCTGTGAGTTCAAAGCTACATGCCTTAATCCTAACCAGTATGGAAGAGGGTATATATGGGCTGTAAAAACCAGGCAAAAACAGAAGTCACTGGCAGCGAAAAGTAACCAGGAGTGTGGTTGAGAAAGTTGCAAGGATATTTCAGCCTTCTCCTGAAAAAAAAAAAAAAAAAAAAAAGATGCCCTACTAGACTTAGGAATATACTCATCTGTGTGTACACAATTTTAATTTTTTGAAAGTGGAGTTTTGTGTTCTTTGCTTTTAAGAAATCTAGGTTTACTTTGCATGTTTGTGGGTGTTTGTTGCATGTATGTGAGGGTAGGAGAGGTGTGTGTGAACATGAGTACATGTGTGTGAAAGACTGAACAAAACCATAGATACTATCTATCCTATTTGTCTTTATTTATTTATTGTCAGTTTATAGTTATTTCCTTTTACCTATTTTATTTTATTTCTGGCCTAGAGTGTGCCAATTAGCTAGGTTGGTCAGACATTGAGCCCCAGTGACCAGTCTAACTGTCTCCCAAGAGATGAGTTTGTAAGTACAAAGCACCTGACCTCCTGTTTCACATGTGGATTCTGGGTATTAAATTTGGGACTCTGTACTTAGAAGACAAGAACATTGCCAATGGAGACAGCCATTAACATACCTCTTTTTTCATACAAAGAAGGCTGTTTATACTTCATTTTCAGATATCAAGACATCTTATAAATACTTTTGTTAAATAATGGTCACTAGGGATATAAAGCAATTTCTCAGTCAACTATGGTTGAAGGAAATCATTCTGTTTTTCCCTAGACTGAGAGTTTTTCCCCAGTCTATTCCCTCTGGCCAAAGCTGTTTTTCCATAACCCGTGGTTTTCACATCCTCTTTATCTGTATTTTACAATGACTATTTTCTTGTTTTAGGGCTTAGATACTAATCACAAAGTTTTTTTTTTTTTTTCATTTATTCTCTTTTGAGTAATTTCTAAAGAATCTTATTTTAGATTTTATATTAATCCATCCTATTCTCCCTCTGCTATCAAAAGATACTTTACAGATCCATGTGATTCTAAAATAGAGAAAAATAAACACTTTATCAAATACTTAGGGTCCCACAATAAACTCTGATGGACCTGGAATTTGTTAAGTAGACAAAGTTGGATTTGAACTTACAGAAGGCCATCTGCATCTGCCTCCCTGAAAACATATACCACAGCAATGGGCTTAATAGCATATTTAAAATCAGAAAGAAACTTTACTAATTATATGTTCTGCACATAAAAGCCACCCTTTGCCCAGACTTTCCACAACAGCAAATATCCAGGCTCAACTTTCTGATCCTGAATTTTGTTCTTACCCTAAACACAAAGAGGAAATCTGCCCTTCCTCTTGTTTCTGCACAACTATAAGCCAGGCCTCATGAGTTAGCTTTTTTTCACTGTGACAAAATATTCCAGATAAAGGAGGAAAATATATTTCTGTTTCTGTTCACCATAGTGAGAGAGCAGAGAAGCTTACATCAGGGTCGCCAGGGAGCACAGGGAAGAAAAGATGGAGACAAGATCCAAGAGCAAGGCCACACGTGTGGTCATCTGTCATTCTTCACCTAAACTTCATCTCTTAAGGCCACTTGCAAAATTTAACCCATCCATACAACAGCCATTCAGGGCACACCTCACATCTAAATTGTGAAATCTCAGAACAACTTTCTTGGTATCTCCAGGTGCCCTAAAATATTGTTGTACTTTTGCTACCTCTGCTACTTTTAACATCTTGGTGAGCTGTTATCAGCATGAGTGCATTTAAAGACATAGATTATTTGCCTGCCTTGACCTACAAGTTCACATCTTGAAATCATGGTCCAAAAATATTTATGTATATATACAAAACAATCTACAAGATTATTATCAATTTTAAAATGTAAAAGTATAACTAAAAGCTAACATGAGAATATAATCTACCATTTTTTGGATGGAGAAATGGCAAGACACCCACACTGTAGAATGATAAAGCAACTAAAATAAAGAGTTGTGTCTTAATGTAAGAATGGGGAAGTCTTCCAATGGACATGAAACACCCTAAATGGAGAAGACTGGGTAGGCAAGACAACTAGCTAAGGCCTGAGTTCACTAGAACCTTGTAAAAAATCAAGCATGCCTGTGCCTGTAACATTAATCCCGGGGCAAAATGAGGGTTGGGGAAGGGAATAGAGAAAAACGGATTTCTATTAGCTTTAGCCACCAGCATAGCCTACACATCAAGCTTCTGCTTTAGTAAGAAGCCCTGTCTCAAAGCAATAAGGCAGAGAGTAATAAAGAAAGACACTCATGTCCTGCTGTGGCATCTACATGCAATCACATAGGCAAAGGCGCCTACACACTAATATGTATGTGTCATAATATAATTTGCAAAGTAAATGTGTAGTTTTGCTGTTATGATCACTGTTGTTATTTAGAAAGAATGCAACATTTCGTAGAAACAAAATTTTTATGTATTAACCACCGATAAGTGTGAGAATAGAAGCAGGCTTTTGATATGTATATTGTGCTATCGATAATTGAATCTACAACTTCATGCATGCTAGGCAAACGCTGTCCTATTTTCCCAGCCATAAAAAGACTAGGTTAAGTTTTAAATATGCCTGCAGCATTCATAGTAATTTGCAATTAGCCTGGAAGTCATGTTTTGCCTCTAAACAGGAACTTTGATGGAAAAATATTCTTGGATCATGGAATATACACTATAGAATACACTCACTTAAACTAAAATGAGTACAGGGTCACCACCAATAGAATGCTTACAGGCCAGCCTTGTATATTTAGAAAGTCATCAGAAACTGTATTGTGTGTGTGTGTGTGTATGTTGTCTGTATTTGTGTGTATGTATATGAGTGCATGTCCGTGTATGTGTAGTGTATATGTGCTTGAGTACATGAGTATGTACATATTTTACAACATTATTTACTAAGTCAGGGACTCTCAGTTGAACCTAGAGCTGTCTGATTTAGGTAATCCAGCAAGGCATCTTTCTGGAAAGAACCCCTGCCTGTGTTTCTTACATGGTGGTCTCATATGCGGCCTGTCATTCCCATGTAGCATTTATATGGGTTCAGGTGATCTATTTTCTTGTGTGGCAAGAGCTTTACATGCTGAGCAATCTTTCCAGCACTGTACATACATCTTTTTTTTTAATTTTGTTTAAGACAATAGTAAAAAGAAAAACACACATATAGAAAATGGTCTCAGCCTGGAGATGGAATCAATTGGACCAAACAAAGATAAAGCAAAGTGTCATATTGCCTGAATAGGAGGGCATAAAAACTACATGACATTTAGCCTTTCAGTGACCTGTCAGTTAATTCTGGGGTGATTTCCAGTGCTCAGTGTCCATTGCAATAATAGACTGTACAGTGGAGGCTCCCTTTATATAAAACCCAAAGGCCCAGTAACTCCTATCATTTTTACTTAGAGTAGAGTAGGCACATGTGTCCACTCTGGTTTTTTCTCTGACTCTAGAAAGAAAAATTAGCAAAGTCTACTCTCCTCTGGTATGAAGCCCCTAATGACCATCATTAATTATAGTCCTCTATTGATATGGAAAAATTTAAAAGTCACTTGTCATAGAAAGTTTTTTGGCCCATTTTGGGTCTGGGAGGTTTGTGACTTGGCGCGCACGGCAGCAGTTGGAACTTGGTTTGCGGTGGCTTTTGTCTCTCAAAGAAATGAATTACACGCTTATATTTTTTGTATTGTTTGACCCATGTCTTAAGCACATTGTTAGCTAGCTCTTTTATCTTAATTTAACTCATTTTTATTAATTTTTTCACCACGTGGCTCAGCCCATGGCTGGCCGGTATCTCTTATATGTCTGTTTTATTTGGGGGTCAGATGGAGACTGACTTAACTTTGCCCTTCTACCTGGCTGCTTGTGCTGATTTTCTACCCACTTCTATGGTGCTGTGCATAGGCCAAAACAGTGCTTTATTTACAGCATACAAAGAACATTCCACCACATTTCCTCTTTTCTGTCTAATTAAAAAGGAAGATTTTAATTTCTATATAGCAAAATTATAACAGAACAGCTCTCACACAGAAATTATAGTCACAATATCTAATCTATTTTTATTCACAAAATTAAAGAGACTATTCCATTATCTATCTTATCATTGTGAGTCTAAAATTTTATATCTAATATATCTTTTAAACTAAAAAGAATTATATGTATAATTATTAAACTTTTAACCACATTGAAGACCACAGAAGGATATAATATTATCTAAATAAATAGGAAGTGCAAGCAACTTTTAATGTCTAGAAAATGACAGAGATGACTCATGTCTGCCTGGACAGTCATCTAAAGTTTTTTAGTAATGTTAACAGGGGCATCTATCTTTAGTCACTTGTGAACATTAACATAAAATGCTCCTCTGTCAGCAGAAAAAAGCACAGTGGTTAAGTGTGTGCCTGTTGTCTGTTCTATAGAGTAACCATTCCCACACATGTATGGCTAATAGGGGCCAACTCTTCTAAAATCCTAAATTTCAATCCATATAAAGAAAGCCATTGGTTAAAGAATAAATCACAGTAAAAACAATGTATTTCTAGAGAAGCATAAGGAAATACCTTCTTATTGTTAATCCCATTTATTCAGTTTTCATAAGAGACTAGATGGCAGGGCCACTGTCAATTGACATATCAATTGCTGAAAGATCAGGTGACTGATGCTCTACAACACTTATTTCATTTTTAAAATTGTCTATATGCATGTGTGTCTGTGAGCATGCATACATAAGTGGGAATGCCTGAGATGGTTAGAAGAGGGTAGTGGAACCCTTAGTGCAGAAGTAACAGATAGTTATGAGCTATCCAGCTTGGATGCCAGGGGCCAACTCATGTCTTCTATAAGATCAGCAAGTGTTCTTAATTACTGAGAATCTCTCCAACCCCAGAATAATGTTCTGAAAATTATTCTGTAAGTATGTGGACTTCATGTACCCCTCTTTTAGAATTAATATTCCTTCTACATGCAGTTAAAGGTCGGTTTCAATTTCTATATGCTTTCCTTAGAGACCAAAGAAGAAAACATTTCAATAATCTTCAAAAGACAAGCTGATTAATGTAAGCTGTTTAATGATGTTCATATGTTAAAATCAGTGAGGTTGCTTTCCTTTGTCTGTTCTCTTTAATTAGCAGCCAACTGCATAGATCTTGTTTTGGTCAGATAGCTTTTTTAAAAAGCTTTTGAAACCCATTTCTGTGCCTCTCCAGTCTACCAATTATCATAATCCCATTTTACCACACAGTTGGGTCTTCATTATAATTGAAATGTATTGTAATTACAGCACACATTAAGGAATTAAGTGAATAAAAAGATAACATGTCAGCAGTCTGTATTATAAATTTTCCAGGGTCTCACTCACAGCAGAGTCCCGTTGTGGACTGTTGCTGGGGAAATTTTCATAAAATGGACATTTTGTGGTGGTCAAATGAGTTTTCAAGCTCATCAGTGATGCTAGAACATTATGAGGGATAAGAGTCCTGAACCTCAAGGACGAGCCTTGAATAGAGGCAAGATGCCTCTCTTCATGAGAAGATGATAACCACTGAGCCACATACCTCCTACTGAATAACTAAAGTTGATAATCTTACACTGTACAGAACTTTTTGAAGGCCACTCAAAGCAGAGGGCATTCAGGAACTCTGTGATTTTTGACAGTATTTCAAATCCTTGATAATGTTTCAAAACTGTTAATAGGAGAAGCAGGAGTAGGAACAAAAAATATTCCTTTTAAGATAGAATAAAAATTCAGGGAAGTCCATGTGGATGTGGCAGGGAAAGGAGCCCCACAACTGAGGGTCTGGATGAAGTCTTCTCTAGCTGAGGATCAAATATTTCAACACAACTAACAACATTTTGTTGAGACATCTTTTCCTTAAAAGATGCTAGCTACAGTTTCTAGGAATCTCAGCATAAAATACACTATATTTAAAGTAAAAGTCAAACCCTAATCTTCTGCAACTCTAGTGGCTCAACATTCTCAGGTTGAATTTCCATAATGTCCAGAGCTACACTATATCCTCTGGGATTGAAAATGAAAACAAAGAGTAGGTATCCCTCAAAAATATGTTGAGTGAAAAAATTATAAAAGCTTCTAAAAATTTAATTTTCATTCATTTGTGTGTAGGTTGGGAGAGTGCTTTGGATCCAATGGAGCTGAAGTTATAAGCATTTGTAAATCCCCTAAAGTGGATACTGGGAATGAAACTCAGGTTCTCTGGAAGAAGAGCAAGTTGTGATGATTCTAGTTAACAGCAAAAGCTACTAAGTTCCTGTAACCAGTCACTTAATAGATGACATTCTCTGTGGCTTTGGATCCTGGACACAATAAAAAAGAGAAAGTGAGCTGAGCAACAACAGTCATCTCACTCTGCCTCTGGAGTAGTCACAGTGTCATCAGCTGCTCCATTGTTCTGATACCATTCCTTCCTCATCAGCACAAGATCATCAAATCAGGAGCCTTCTCAAACCCTTTCTATCTTATGTTGCTTTATCAGGTGTTTGTCATAGCTAAGACACACCAGCCTAAAACAAGTTTAGTGGGGAATGCATCAAATATAGAGTTCTTCAAGTTACCAGAATGGTTTCCTTCATAATTTCAAGCATCAATAAATATGAACAGCAAAATTTTAGTGCTTGAGTCAATGTTTAAGATTACAAAATGTGCTTAAAATGAAGTGCCTAATTATCGATAGTAAGTGAGTTGTAGTTGTCAATACAACCTAAAATCACCAGAGAAAAGTGTCAATGAGTAGGGGTGTAGTGTATCTAGCTCTTTTACTGTCCTGTTGCCTCCACTAAGGATCTATGAAGGATGGTAACCTGGAGGTGTGAGTTAAAGTTACAATTAATTTTCTATTTGAGTTACTTTTGTCAGAGTCTTTTTATTACAATGAGAAGGAAATGAAACTAAGACCCTATACAGTTTCATTCCTGTAAACATAGCCATGAAAATCTCTCCTGTGATGTGCGCTTTTCATGGCATAAGAATAAAATAAGAACAAGGGGGAAAGGGAACATGAAATCATAACAGTGCCATGTTATTAAGAATGAGAAACCTGACAATATTCTAAGACATGATGAACAAGTAATACAACACTCACAGTCTAAATTAAAAACATAATCAGATCTACTCCCGATGCGTCCAACTCAGTCCTATGGAAATGTGTCAGCTGCAAAGTAAGATGAATAGAACTAGCAAGAAAAAGCTAACTAACTGTGCAAATCACAATGGATTTAGGGTTCAGCTATAGAAATTGATGAGCCAGACATAATGCAAGCAAACAGTCTGTGTCTTGCCCCATGCACAGAGATCTTCATTTTATGAGCCAAGTTTAGAAATGTTTAATTTAATCTTCAAGAATTGCTCTTAGCTGTTATAGGTAGTCTTAGAATACGATTTGACAGAATAAAATGGTTTTAGTTAATTAAGATTATTTAGAACCAAATGTCTAAATGATATAGGCCTGTATTTCAGTTATTGAGGAAACTGAAGTAAGATGATCTATAATTACAACAGATTGAATACCAGAGGGCAATTCATGTTTTGGAATTTTATACAAATATAGTTTGTTTTGTTTATTTTTTTTAATTTAATGTCAAAGTTGTGGGATAAGATAAAATTAAGCCGGTACTAGAAAGCCTGAGGGTAAAGGACTACACAACAAGATGCAGTGTTAGAGAACTGGAAACATATATGTTTTTTATGGGCTCATGTGTTTGAATACTTGGTCCCTAGCTGATGATTATGTTCAGAAAGGTTGTGGAGCCCTTAGAAGATAGAGTATCCATGGAGGCAGTAGGCTTATAGGGTAAGCCTTGAGATGTTTTAGCCTAGCCCCACTGAATTTTCAATTTCTACTTTCTGGCTGTGCACAAGGTGATCAGCTGCCATCTGATTTGGCTATCATTTTGTCTTCCACCAGGATGGAGTATCTGCCATTCAACTATGAGTCAAACAAACCTCCTGTCAAAGATTGTTTTGTTATGACTCTTGTCACAGCAATGACAAAAGAACATAATACAGTGGTGATGTGGTTGGTGCTGACTAGGGACTTCCTGCTGTATTCCTGCCTCTAAGAGAGGCACAGCTTAGAATTATTTGCAGTGGTAATACAGGACATTCCTGTAACCTAGATCTCAGAGAAGCAACTCAGCTCAAGTCCCAATACAATGTACATTTGAAATTATTTATGCCTTTCTGAATGTCAATTTTATCATTTGTAAATTTCAGGGAAAAGTGGCATCCAAATCCTTGTGAGAATTACAGATCTTGTAGAATGTACAAATATGCAAATTTATTGTTACTGCATTCATAATTGCAGGTATCTCCTAACACAGGAATTAACTATAATTATTATCCTACCTTTAAAATTATTTTTAGTAACTTATGGAGAAAGAGAGAGACCTGCTTTATACATGACTAACCTAGTTAACTCCTTGGCATATTCATATTCTCTGTGGCTAACAACATGGACTGCTAAGAGAGATCCCACTTCAGTCTTGTTCATTTACATTCTATCCACATCTTATCTACATGAGCAGAAAACCCACCTCCCTGACCTGAGAAGCCCCTTCTTTTTGCTTTAGTGCAGCTCTGCCTTTGAGATTTCAAAAGAAAAGGCAGAGAACTGAACTACATAGACAGAATATGATGCTAACAGAAATGCAAATATCTGAAGGATATTGAGATTTTGTGGATAACAAAAAATAAATTTAAAGCAATTGAAATTTTCCTAAAAATAAATTGCTGAAAGAAGAAAAGGCTGTAATGGTGAGTGTGGCCAGAGGAGGAATTAGTTTACTATAAAAGATTTGCAACTCATGGGACAGCCTTACAGATACACCACAGTAGATATGATAAGCCACAGAACCAAACTTCATTATAATTACTTAGCTATAAACACCTCTTGCTTTCAATTTAAATGTAAAACTCATGTAAGAATACTGATCATAGTCTTGGGTAATGAAAGAACACTGAATTTTTCTCTTCTACTGCCAATGTCGGCAAATTGAGTAGGTTTTTCTTTTTATTTATTTCATTTTTTCTGTTTCTTTTTCATTATGAATAAAGTCACATTTTCTACCTGTATATATCCTTGTTCAAGGTTCCTTCACCCTCCCACCCTCTCCAGTCATTCTCTCTTCTCTCTCTCTTCTTCACATCTCCCCATTTTCCCCCCAGCATGGACAGGCAGTCCCAAGGTCCCAAGGTCCCAGTATTGCTCAGATCAGCCTCCACTCCTGGCAGATCCAGTTTCCTCCCCCCAACATCAATAGTGAGTCAGGTGTTCCTTTAGAGGGAATGGGATAAAATGTGCCAGTCAAAGGTGTTTCAGATCCCCAGCTATTCAGTGCTTGTGGTTTGCAGCATGGACATGCTTTACTTTTTGCTTTTTTGTTAAGAGTCCACTAATGAGTGAGTACATCCCCTGCTTATCTTTCTGGGTTTGAAATATCTCACTTAAAAGGATATTCTCCAAATCTATCTAATTGCCTTCTGCTTCCAGGGCCAGGTTCTGTCTATGGTGAGTGTCCCCATACACTCCATAGCAGACAGAGATAGACTGGCTGACAGGGTTCCCCTAGCTGCTGCTAAAACAAGGGAACTTGTGCAGCCACCCCACTTTCAATTGCTTCAAAAGAGAAAGAATAAAATTGAAATTTAGACCCCTACCCAGAGCAGAGACAGAAATTGAGCAGACCCCTTGCTCAGAGGTGACAGGAGATACACAAGCCTTTTTGCTACAGCTTACCAGGAGCCACATAATCATGAACCACTGAAGCCATGGGTAGATGCCAGTGCAAATATATATATATATATATATATATATATATATATATATATATATATATATATATTATAAAGAACAACAAGGTAACTACAGAATAAAGTGGTGATTCTACAACTACAAGACCTGAACTGAGCAATGAAGAGAAAGCAGAAGGAAGCAACACCAAAAATACCTTCAGGATGATCATTGAAGCCCTCAAAAAAAAGACATGAAAAATTCCCTTAAAGAAATAGAAGAAAATACAACCAAAAAATAGGAAGAAATGAACAAATCTATGAAAGAAACATGCCAGGAACTAAAAACTGAAACAGAAGCAATAAAAATGGCACAAAATGAGGCAAAGATGGAAATAGAAAACATGAAGAAAAAAGCTGGAACCACAGATAAAAGCATAAACAACAAAATTCAAGAGATGGAAGATAGAATCTCTGAAGTGGAAGACTCAGTAGCTCAAATAGACATATCAGTCAAAGAAAATACTAAAAACAAAAATGCCATAACACAAAATGTTCAGTAAATCTAAGACAGCATGAAAAAACCTAACTTGAGAATAATAGGAATAGAAGAAGGAGAATACCAGCTCAAAGGAGCAGATAATGTATTTAATAAAATCATAGAAGAAAATTTTCTAACATGAATAATAAATGCCTATAAAGATAGAAGAAACTTACAGAACACAAAATAGAGATGGCTCCCCCAAAAAGTCAGTGAACCACATGATAATCAAGCCACAAAATATACAGAAGAAAGAAAAGAGCTGCAAAGGAAAAGGGCCAACTTACATATAAAGGCAGACCCATCAGAATAACACCTGACTATTCAATGGAAATGATGAAAGCTAGAAGGGCTTCTTCAGAAGTTATACAGATGCTTAAAGAGCATGGCTGCCAAAGTAGAAGTACACCACAGATGGAGTAAACAAGATATTTCATTACAAAGTCAGACAGAAACAATAACTATAAATCAATCCAGCTCTACAGAAAGTATTAGAGGGAAAACTTCAACTTAAGGACCCCAGATACACCCATGAAACCACAAACAATCAATAACCCCACAGAAGAATACTTCAGAGAAAAGAAATATAAACAAGTTACCACCAAAAATAGCAGGAAATATCAATCAGTGGTCACTAATATCCCTTAATATCAATGGACTCAACTCTCTTATAAAATGACACACACTTACAAGATGGATGCAACAACAGAAGCCATCCTTCTGTTACCTACAAGAAACACATCTCAAACACAAAGACAGACACAGGCTTAGAGTAAAGGATTGGAAAAAGTTTTTCCAGTCAAACGGTCCTAAGAAACAAGCTGGGGTTGCCATTGTAATATTTAACAGGTTAGACTTAAAGCTAAATGCAATTAAAGGGGACCAGTATGGTTATTATTTATTCATCACAGGAAAAATTGGTCAAGAGGTGATTTCAATCCTGAATATATACGCTCCCAATATAAGGGCACCTACCTATGTAAAAGAAACATTGCTAAAGCTCGAATCCCTCATCAATTTTCACACCCTAACAGTGGGAGACTTCAATACCTCATTTTCACCCCTTGATAGCTCAACTAGAAAGAGACACAACAGACAAATAAGTAGTCAAACAGATGTTATGATGCAAATGGATTTATTACATACCTACAGAAGCTTCCACCCAAATGTAAAAGAAATATACATAATTTTCAGCTTCTCTTGGAACCTTCTCCAAAATTGACCACATAATTGGTCATAAAGCAAATATGAACAGATACAAAAAATGAAAATAATCCCTTGTAACATATCAGACCACCAGGGCCTAAAGATAGAGTTCAACAACATCAAAAAAATCAAAGAAAGCCAACCAACTAATGGAAACTAAACATTACTCAGCTGAACCAACTCTGGGTCAGGGAAGAAATTAAGAAAGAAATCAAAATCTTCCTAGAATTTAATGAAAATGAATCCACATCATACCCACATGGTGGGACACAAAGAAAGCAGTCTTAAGTGAAAAATTCATAGCACTAGGTGCCTATATGAAAAACTTTGAGAAATCTCACACTAGAGACCTAACAGCTCAGCTGAAAGCCTTAGAACAATTAGAAGCAAACTCACCTAGAAGGAGTAGACAGCAGGAAATAAACAAACTTAGAGCTGAAATCAATACAATTGAAACAAAAAGAACACAAAGAACCAATGAATCTAAGAGTTGGTTCTTTGAGAAAGTCAACAAGATAGATTATTCCTTATCCAAACTAATCAAAAAGTAGAGTGTGTCCAAATCAACAAAATCAGAAATGAAAAGGGGGACATAACAATGGACCCCAGGAAATCCAGAGAATTATCAGATCATACTTTGAAAATCTGTATTCCACAAAAATGGAAAATCTAGAGGAAATGAACAGCTTTTTGAACAGGTACCATTTACCAAAATTAAATGAATATGAGAATAATTAACTTAAAAGGCCTATAACCCTTAAGAAAATTGAAGCTGTCATTAAAAGACTCCCCAAAAATAAAAGCCCTGGTCCAGATGGTTTCAGTGCCAAATTCTACCATACATTCAAAGAAGAATTACTACCATTACTCCTCAAACTATTTCACACAGTAGAAACTGAAGGAATATTGCCAAATTCCTTTTATGAGGCCACAATTATCCTAATATCCAAGCCACTCAAGGACACAACAAAGAAGGAGAATTACAGACCAATTTCCCTCATGAATATTGATGCGAAAATTCTCAACAAAATTTTAGCAAACCATATACAACAATGTATAAAAAATATCATCTACCACGACCAAGTAGGTTTCATCCCAGAAATGCAGGGCTGGTTTAACATAAAAAAACTGTAAATGTTATCCATCATATAAACAAACTAAAGGAACAAAACCACATGGTCATATCCTTAGATGCTGAAAAAGCCTATTACAAAATCCAACACTCCTTTATGATTAAAGCCCTGGAGACATCAGGAATACAGGGAGAATACCTAAATATAATAAAGGTGATTTACAAGAAGCTGACAGCCAGTATCAAACTTAATGGAGAAAAACTCAAAGCAATCCCACTAAAGTCAGGAACTAGACAAGGATGTCCTCTCTCCCCTTATCTATTCAATATAGTTCTCGATGTTTTAGCTAAAGCAATAAGAGAACGACAGGAGATTAAGTGGATACAAATTGGAAAAGAAGAAGTGAAACTATCTCTATTTGTAGATGATATGATTGTATACATAAGTGACCCACAAAATTCTTCCAAGGAACTTCTACGGCTGATAAACACCTTCAGCAAAGTAGCAGGATACAAGATTAACTCAAATTAATCAGTAGCCCTTTTGTACGCTAAAGATAGAAGAATTGAAAAAGAAATTAGTGAAAGATTACTCTTCATAATAGCTGCAAATATTATTAAATACCTTGGAATAACTATGACCAAAATCACATATATATTTATATATATTTATCATTTGGCGTTTTTACATCAAGCTAAGAACTCAGATATCAAAACTCTCAGACCTCTCAGTATAATGCCCACTTTCATGATCTCCCTGTTTACAAAACACCCATTCATGCTGCTTATTTGCTTACTGGAGCATAATTAAACTCCCTGTGGCCAGACCCTTAAAGAAAACAAGTCTTTCCTTACCCATCCCTCTGCCAGAGGCCATCAATATATAAGTGAGGAACTGTGTCATTTAGCTGTGTTCTAGTCTTGAGTTCTCATGTACAATGATATCTATTTTTATATATTTTTTAAAGTCTACTAATGAGTGAGTATGTCCCCTGCTTCTCTCTGAAAAATCTTATAGTTTTTAGAATGCAGGAAATGAGCCCAAACAGCTTCCTAGTTGTGTATCTCAAATGAGTCATAATACAGTGTGCAATTCAGGCTTGCTGTACCCCATGGAAGGTTTGCAGTGTGCAGTTTCAACTGCAGCATGGTGGGTTCCCAAATCTCACAGGAGCCTTGCCACAACCACAATCTTCATTTACGTTGCTGCTTGTAATGACAAAACAGGAACAGTGTCAAGCATGGTTTCTTGGTAGCAGTGTTTTCTCTGGTATGGTCTGTGTTGTGGTGGTGAACAGAAGAAAGGCTACTCTCAGCTTCCTGACTCAGCAGTAGCAGCAAAAACATAAGGCTCTACTAAGAGGCACTGATGCCAAAACCTTAAATGAGGTTGATGAGCAGTGCTGTTTTACTTGATGGCTGAGTTAACTCTAAAATTTCCAAGAGTTGGTGTAATAAACATGGCTCCTGGCAGTACTTCTACGATAAAGCTAAGCTGTCACAGACCAAGAAAATAAGTTAAAATTTCCATAGCCAAAGCATTAATCTTAACCACAATGCTTTAATTGTAGGTGTTATTATTTTGCATGAGGAAGGATGGAACAAGCTACCATGCTTCCAGGAGGCCATGATTAGTTTATTGGGGTCTGGATATCCAGGGAACAGGTAGAGGATGAGAGGCAAGAAAGAGAGAGAAAAGAGAAGGGAGACAGAGAAAAGCATGGGGTAGAAGAGACATGTCCTTGCAAAGTGTTGCATCTACTTAAAGGGTGACCATGTAGACATTCCACAGGCATGAAAGCTTGTTCTGCAGGCAGGGCATGTGTGCTCTGTGAGCAGGGGCAGGGCTGAAACATGGCAACACTGAAATCACATGGCCGTGCCTGGGGGCAAGCTGGAGCGATGTTTACTGATAACAGTATCCACAATTTTTATCAGATTTAAGGCTCCTGTGGCTAGAAAAACACAGAAATGTGCAGTAAACACAGGTTCAAACAAAAAAGCCATCCAGGCTTACAGTTGTTTAAAAATATACATAGGCTTGTCTTTACAAAAGAAAGTTAAAAAATAAGCCATGTAAAACTAAAAAATACACAGAGTGCAGATATTGTGTTTTATTTGAGTTTTTTGGCTACAGGAAGAAGAGCAAGAACTGCTAAGAGATATTTGGCTATAAATGCTGCTAGATTTATCCAACTTATGTATTTTAAAAATGCCTTGACTTCAAAATTTAAGTCAGAAGATATATTACTTTGGAGAAGTTTTGCAGTTCTGGCTTTCCTATTATTTCATATGAAATTGAGTATTGTTCTTTGGAGGTCTGTGAAAAATTGTGTTGGAATTTTGATGGAAATTGCATTAAAACTGTTGAATTTATAGATTGATTTTGGCAAGATTGCCATTTTTACTATGTTGCTCCTATCTATCTAGGACAATGGGAGATTTTTCCATTTTCTGATATCCTCTTTAATTTTTTTCTTCAGTGATTTAAAGTTTTTGTCAAACAGATCTGTTACTTTTTTGGTTATAGTTACCCCTAAGTATTTAATGTTATATCCTCTTCTAAGGTTTCTATAATCCTCATAAATGTGTTTTTAATGTTGTTTCCTTCTGTTTCTTCTTCATTGCTTTGTTCAAGTCTTGGTGTTGTAGAGCCACCAGCTTCTTCTGATGATGCCTTGTTGTTATTTATATTGTTATACGTATTCTTTTACTGACATCTGCCCATTGCTTCCTTGGTTCACTCTTAGTCAGGTCTTAGTTACAACTTTGTCAGTTGTGGTTACAGGGGTTGTATGTCTCCTTTCTCCTATGAATACAAGGATTGCAAAATTTTTAACTCTGATCAGGCCACAGAGTAACACTGTCTGGCGAGGTGCTTATCACTCACCTCATTCTCGACACAGCTTGTATGGTTTGAAGAGATGTCCATCTTTGATGATGCAATTTTCCTTAAATGCAAGGGGGATAGATTCCTTCTTGAGGAATCCCATGGGACACATAGCTGACAGCTGGGCCCCACCTTAAAGGCTAGTTTCATCATTATATATGGGCATCTCTCTGGACTGTGTAACTTATGCCCATAGGAAGTGAGAGACTGGGAAGATTCCTTCCTCAACAATCCTATGGGATATGTAGTTGAAAGCCAGGCCCTGCCTTCAAGTTCTCAAAGTTTTAGCTAAAGCAATAAGACAGCAAAGAAGATCAGAGGATTAAAAATATGAAAGAATTTAAACTGTCACTATTTGCAAATGATATGATAATATACACATGTGAACTTCAAAGTTGTACATTGTAACTTCTACAGTTGTTAAACATCTTCAGCATTGCAGGAGAATATAAGATAAACTAAAAAAAAAAATCAATAGCCCTTCTATACACAAATGATAAAATGGCTGAAAAATTCATGGAAACATTACTCTTCACAACAGCTGCAAATAACATTAAATATCATGGGGTAACTCTAACGAAACAAGTAATACACATATAAGACAAAAACTTTAACTCATTAAAGAAAGAAATTGAAAAAGATCTTAAAAATGGAAAGATCCCCCATGCTCATAGATAGGTTGTATCAACATAGTAAAAATGGCAATCTAATGAGTGAAATCTATAGATTCAATGCAATTCTCTTCAAAATCCCAACACAATTCTTCACAGACCTTGAAAAAGCAATTCTCAACTTCATATAGTATAACAAAAGACCCAGGATTGTCAAAAACATCTTGTTCAATATTAGAACTTCAGGAGGTGTCACAATCCCTGACTTCAAGCTCAACTATACAAATACAGTAATTAAAAACATTTTGGTAGTGGCATAGAAATAGACTTGTGAATCACAGAAAGTAAAACAAAGACCCCAACATTAATTCACACACGTATGAAAACCTAAATTTTGACAGAAGCCTAAAATATAAAATCCAAAAAAGATAGCATCTTCAACAAATGGTGCTCGCATAACTAGTTGGTAGTATGTAGAAAATGCAAATAGATTCGTATCTATTGCCCAGTACAAATCCTAAATCCAAGTGAGTCAAAGACCTGAACATAAATCCAGTTACACTAAACATAATAAAACAGTAGGAAATACCCTCAAATGTATTAGCACAGGAGAGCACTTTCTAAATATAATAACAGTAGCATAGACACTGAGTGAAACAGTTAATAAACAGTACCTGCTGAAACAGAGGAGCTTCTGTCTGTAAGCCAGAGGACACAGTCAATAGGACAAAATTACAGTCTACAGAAATAAAAAAGATCTTCACCAACCCTACATCTGATAGAGAACTGATCTCTAAAATATATAGAAAACTCAAAGAAGTACATGTCCAAAACCAAAGAACCTAAATGGAAAATGAGGTACAGACCTAAACAGAAAATTCTCAACAAAATAATTCCAAATGGCTTAAAGACACTTAAAGAACTGTTCAACATCCTTAGACATCAGAAAAATGCAAATCAAAACAACTCCGAGATACCATCTTACTTCTGTCAGAATATCTATGCTCAAAACACAGATGAAAAACTATGCTAGAGATGATGCCAGAGCAAGAACACTTCTCTGTTGCTGTATATTTTAGAGGTCAGTCCTCTCTCACTTGTAGAGTTGGCGAAAATCTTTTTCCATTCTGTAGGCTGTTGTTTTTGTCCTATTGACTGTGACCTTGGGTATACAGAAGCTTCTCACCTTCAGGAGGTCCCACTTATTGATTGTTGTTCTTCATACTTGGCTTTTATATGTGAGTTCTGGGACTCAAACTCAGGAATCATGCTTATACTGAAAAGCATTTTTCTGACTGAGCCTATTTCTGTCTCTGTTTATGGAAATTTGAATGTGAGTAGTACCTTATGCTAAAAGCCTCTTTTTTTGTGTGTCGTTATTTAATCGTGCTGAGTGTGTATTAGAAGAGAATATACCACAGACTGGCTATAGCTCTGGGATGTGCTGCTTTTTCCCAACATTTGACTCTCTGTGGTTTTAAGTAGATGTTGGGCAATTATTTTTCATCCTTTAAAACAACAAGAATTTGTTCCACTCTTCTTACTACATGTTGAAACTACTGCTAATTTATTCTCATTCTATCTGCACCAGTATACAAGCCTTCCTAGACAAACTCCTTCCTAGACAAGTTAAAGTTTCAGATTAGCATAAGTAAACCTGCTAATTGGAGCGACCTTTACAATGTTTATTGCTCCTGTCATTTTTAGACACTTGGGCTCAGCAAATTGCTAGGGAAAATACTCCATGTCTACTTTGGTGTTGACACATGGGCAGGATTCTCTTTCATATTTGGTAAATGGAGGTGTAACTTTTGTGATAGTAGGAATTAATTATAAGGAGGTGAGGCCTTTAACCATTGTTGCCCTGGAAAGGTTTGTGGAGCAGGCAGAAAAGGAAGTGAGGTGTACTACAGCAGGAAAGGGAGTTCTACATATACTCATAATATGAGGAAACAGAGGATAATAGTTATTTATCTCACTGAAATGCCCAAGTGCCTGCAAAAGCAACTTAAGGAAGGAAGATAGAGTTTGCTTTGGCTCATCATTTGAGAGTACAGTCCATCAAGATGGGGAAAGACATGGCAGCAGATATGTGAGACAGCTGGTGACATTGTACATAAAGTCAGGAAATAGAAATGGGTGGATGTTTGTGTTCCAATCACTATCTCCTTTTCATTCAGTTCCTGACCCCAGCACATAGGATCGGGCTACTCACATTTAGAAAGGGTCTTCCCATCTCAATTAATTCAGTAAAGGAATTCACTTGCAGATATGTCAAAGGTTTGTCTGATAGGGATTTTAAACTCTACAAAGTTAACAATTATTAGGACACATATTTACTTTTAGCTAAGACATGCCTTACCAAGTTCTTTAAAAAAGGAGGTAGAAGTCTGTATCAAGGCCCTCAGACTCACATCAAACAGAAACACCCAGGCAGAACAAAGTGCAGAGCCTATGGTGAGATTATATGTTACATTTTAAATAATTGTCTTGCCTATGGGTTAAATAGAAAGATGATTAGCTTAAGGCAGACAGGAAGTGTGGACAGAGTTATCAGACTAGGAAAATCTCAAAGGAGAGCAGACATGCCAAACAGATGCTGCAGAGATTCCAGGAGACAACATAGAAGAAAGAAGTTGAAATGTTGCTGTGAGAAAAGGTACTGAGCTGCATGGCTGAACAAGGTGGGTTGAGTTCAGATGAAGAAGTTATCAAGTTATATTCCTGGGCCCTAGGTCAATCAGCAAAAAGTTAATGGAAGCATCTGTATGTCTCTGTGTGACTCTGAGTGTTTCTCCCAGACTGCCAGACTGCTGGTCAAACTTCTGGTCCAGACTGGAAAGTCTGGGCCAGAAACCTATTAAAACAAATGGCTACCCAACATGAGTGATATACACCCACATAAAGCTTGAGAAATATTAAAAACATGACTAGATAACAGAATCAGAACCTAAAACAGCTTCCAGAACTTGTGTCTCTCACATGAGCCATGGTAGAGAGATGACCTGGTGTGGCATGTGGGCTTAGGTTTGAATTAAAAATGATGAGCTTTGAATGTGCAGTTTAACAGCTGCAACAAGACTGGTTCCTGAGCCTCAATGTAAAAAACAAGCTGCTTATGGTGAATTTAAGTTTTCTGTTCTCACAGGCAAAAGGGAAGAGTCAAAAGACTGATTCTTTGTGGTGGCATTTTCTTGGATAAGCCCCTTTTTGCTGGATACAAGCAGTGGTAAGATTTTCAAAGAGAGACTTCATAATTTAGCCTTAGAAGCAAAACACTTGTGAGTCTTTTGGGAGGCCCTGCTGCCAGATACTTGAATGGAGTTTGTGAGCAGCAGATGGCAGTACTTTACTGGGTGGTTATATGGACCCTAAAATTTCCTAGAATAATAATTGTGAATCCTAATAGCACTTCTGCTAAAAAGCTAGATACTATGAAGTTAGACTAGGAGCTTTGTGGAGCCCGCCAGCCATCCTAGTGAAGCCGTTAATCCTTTGCCACATCTTGGCACATTAAAGATGTGGTCAGAAAGAGAAAGAAATGGAGGAAACTGGGTAGAGTCAGCCATTCTAGTCAAGCAAAGATGTGGTCAAAATAAAAAAAAGAAAAAAGATAAGAAACATGCAGTAGAGATAGATTTTAAAAAGCCCTTTAATTGGTTTAGAATGTGTTTAAAATTACATGTAGGCTTGAGAGGGAAAAGAAAAAAAGGATAAAGTCCTTAAAAATAAGTAGAATAAAAATATAGTAAACCATGTAAAGATGAGAAATACAAAACTTCTGTATACTGTATGCTATTGTTTTGTCTTTAAGTTTTTTGACTATAAAGAAAGTAGTAAAAGCTGCTAAAAGCCATTTGTATAAAAGTGCTGTTGTATTAATCCAACCTATATTTTGGGTAAATGAGTTGACATTAACAATGAAATCTAAAGATATGCTACTTTGGAGAAATTTTTCTTTTTTTAAAATTCTACAGAAAATGAGAAGCTCTGAATTTATTCCCAGTTAAAGAAAATAAAGTTTGATAGAGGAAGATACCCTGAAAAGTCTACAATGGAAATTGATGGTGCAGATGATTTAGAATTTCAGAGCACTTCTGTTGCAGTTTCTTCTGAATTCTGCATCCAAAACAACTTCAAGAAGACTGGCTAGGATGACCCAGTCTTACAGACTACTCCACCAAAGAATTGCCCATAATCCTAATATTTTTCTTTGGATCCCCATGGGATTGCCAAAATCCCCATTCAGCAACAAGTAGCCTAGAGGACTAAATCCATGTTCCCCCCATATAATGGATTATGAATGTTTGTGTTTGTTTATAGTGTTCATTATAAGTCATTATAGGTAATGGAGAAAAAGGAATATTAGATTTGGGGTTCTTTTTATTTTAAAAAGAAAAGGGGGACATGTAGTGGGATTACATGTTACATTTTAAATAATTGTCCTGCCTATGGGTTTAATAAAAAGCTGATTGGCTAAAAGCAGACAGGAAATGTGGGCAGAGATACCGGACTGAAAAAAATCTCAAAGCAGGGCAGATACATCAGATAGATGCTGCAGAGATTACAGGAGACAAGCAGAGGAAAGAAGTTAAAATACTGCTCTGGGAAAAGGTACTGAGCCATGTGGTTGAACAAGATGGGTTGAGTTCAGATGAAAAAGTTAGGAAGTTATATGCCTAGGCCCTAGGTCAATTAGTCAAAAATTAATGTAAACATCAAGGTTTCTCTGTGTGACTGTGTGTGTTTCTGCTGGACTGCCACACTGCTGGTCAAACCACTGGTCCAGGCCCAGAAAGTCCAGGCCAGAAATCTATTACAATAAGAGCCCATTACTAGAACTAGACAATTTCTCAGGAGTTCATTGATAGCGATTGACAGTAAATTCTGAACAACTATGTTTACAGAGTTTTATGAGTATGACACCCATTCCCAAACTTCCTGACATGAATATACACCAAACTTTATTTCAGATTATATTTAAATGCTTCATTGTAGGTTGGGAGCCAAAGTCAACTTATTTTTTAGCTCCTATAGCTAGCCAGCAGTCATTTGCCAGAAGGCTACATTCCCTATTGTCTTTAGCTAAACCATGACTCCTGATAGTCTGGCTTGATTCTCTCAGCTCAGCAGGTGACATCCTCCAGCCTTCTCCTGTAGCTCTCTCAGCTCAGCAGGTGACACCCTCCAGACCCTCAACCAATAACAGATAGATTTCCATACTAATTCTACCCTGTCTGTTACTCTCCCTCAAAGGCTTGCCACATTCTTTTGTATTTCCCACCCCCTTTTCTCACAGCTACCTGCATGGCAGAGATTCTGTATAAATATTGGCTGTAATAGTAAAGCAAGAGGAGAACTTGAACAGAGAGATTTGTCTTGTCCTTTTGTTCTTTAGTGTTCCTGCCTTCCATTTGTTTCATTCCTAGATTTAGGTCTACGCTGAAGACACTGCTGGCTGGGGAAAATTGTATTTACATCAAGTTGTTTGTTTAGTTTGAGAACATAGGATTATTTACATAACTATTTGGCCAGATTCTGTTTTCTTTGCTAGGCATGATGTCTTATGCCTATAATGCTACAATGTTTTAGGCTAAGGTAGAAAGGGTATTATGAATTCAATTCTGGACATATGTCAGTTGGGAAGTTACATCTGGGCCAGCCTGGGATATACACTGAGATTCTCAAAAAAAAAAAAAAAAAAAAAAATAGAGATCATTGACTGTGTTTAGCACTCAACTACATTCTCAACTGTTACCAAGGTACCTGACCACCGAGATGTTCCAAACACTACACATGAATGAATAAATGTTTCCTTTTAATAAAATCAGACCTAATATGCTGAAAGGTACCAGCAAGCCAGAACAGGGCAGATGTCAGAGCATTCACTCTCTAGAATCACCCCTCTATTACAGATCAAGGGAATAAATTTAGCATGCAAATAGATAGAAAGGAAAGATTTAACAAGACAGTTGAACATGTTAACAGAGTATAAGTTATCTGTCAATGAGTAGGAGGCAGATATGAGTCAGGACTCAATGGTGAATGCCACATAGTGAGTGAGTGAATGTACCATGTACTTGCATATATAAAGGCTAATTGGGATTCTGGAGTTCATTTTGTATGTCTGTCTGTACCAGGGATAAATGTGTCTCTGTATGTGTATGTGTGCACATACTTGCACAAGCATGCATAATGTATATGTGTTTGAGTGCATGCAGAGACCAGAAGACAATCTCAAATGTCATTCTTTAGGTGTCATCCATCTTACTTTGAGTTTAAGTGTTCAGACTGAAACATGCCTATTAGGCTAGGCTGCCTGGCCATTGTGTTCCAACAATCCATCCACCTGTTTGCACCTTCCCTGGATAATCCTCAAGTGTCTGCTAACATATCCAGCTTTGTTACATGGAAGTGAAGACTGAAGTCAAACCTTCATGTTTACAAATTGAACATATTATCAAATCAGTCATTTTCACATTCCCTGTAATTCTTAGTAAGATTATTTGGTCAAATTTTATTAGACTAGATTTGCTTAAGAGCCATTTCTGGGATGACTTTTTAATCAAATGAAGGACAGCCTCCTTCTGTGTCTATCTTAGTCAAAAGTCTGTCTTTCAGAATATGCAAAAGTAGGTAGGATGGTGCTTCTCACATTTCTTACTATAAAGTCACCAGTGTTATGGATATGGGAGACATTCTGTGAGTTTAGGACTTAATTACCTATCTCTCAAATCACTATCTGCTTCTGGCTGGCTGTTCCTTCACATTTCTCAATGTTTAAGTGTCTTCCACTTTGTAGAATTTTCTAGTAGTAGAATAGAGCCTTTTGCAGGAGCCTAGTAAACCATGCTGACAGGATATTTGTAAAGTGAGGCTAAACCTCTAAGAAAATGTAAAACCTGTGCCTCTACTAAAACTAAAACATTAATAGCTTGTCCAGAAGATATGCTAGGTTATATATGGAGGTAGATTATTCATGGAAATACCATTTCAGCTGCAGATGTCAGGATTTTAAATCTGAATGCTTCTGGCCAAGACACCCAATCCATTGCTTTTTACCTAAAGAACTTTCTCTCTTTTGCTCTCAATCAACCCTTGTCTAAACTTCAAGAGGCATAAAAGAATAATGCCTTCTATATTTGGTTTTTAACACCTTCTAATTATAAGATGTATGTATTATCCATCTGAAAACTGACACCTGTCTAGAAAAGGGTGAAATGGTTGGTTTTGTGCAAACTTGAACCAAAATATAAACAGCAAAGGCTTTATCCACCTCCTCAATATCTAGAGTGTGATTCTGTTTAAAATAAGATGGTACATGTTAATACCAGTTTTTTTATCTCACAAGTAGAGAGACAAGCATGTTCTGTAGGCATTTAAAAATCAAAAGTGACAATGACCAAACATAAGCAACAATGGTATCTGAGCAGATGAATCTAGCTAGGCAATCAGAAGTCTGTGTCATTATAAGGATTTGGGGTGAGACTCGGTGGGTAGAGTGCTTGGCTAAGTTCATTAAGCCCTGCATTTGCTTACCTTCTCCTTAGACCTTGAATGGTAGCACCCAACTACTATCTCAGCACCTGGGAGATAGAGTTAGAAGGATGAATAACAGAAAGTCATCCTTGGTGATATAGAGTGTTTAAAGGCAGCCTGGACTATAGGATACCCCATTTCAAATCTAATTAGTTAACTATATAATGTTTTTAAAGAGTCCATGCCACAGATAAATGAACAAGATCTTATTTGTGTTCTGCAAATTTCTTATGTGAGGTCTTAATTCAAAACAAAAATGGTGAATTTTATGAATTTATTATTCATAGCAGCTGTAGGCTAGCACTTTTATGGGATACCAGATCCAGTTTTCTCAGCAACTCAAATTATTTAGCCACTTTCTCCACTAATTATATCTGCTAATGATACTGACAAAGACAATCACTGCTTTCTTTGGAACCAACACTTTTCCTTTCAGGCTGAAAAAGTGTACATCAAGGAGATAAGAAAGAAGCTAGATGTTACAACAGTTGTATAGCAGAGAGCCTCTTTATTGTGGTAAATAGATGATGAGCCCTTATCAGGGTGTCAGATGAAGGCTTATTGAAATATTGATCTCAAGAAGAGATCGATACATAGGAATCTTTCGTCTTCCAATTATTAATGTAAAAATATTTCTGCCTCATTGAAGTGTCTTGAGAATGTAGTCATCTTGTCTCATGTTACCACCGATACCAAAATCTTCCTTGGCTTCTGTGTTTCACAAATTGTACTTCTTGCATTTCTCAGAAGGCAGTGCAAACAGTGCTTGACAGAAGCTTGATGATGCTCAGAACATCTACTCTGCACCTCACTTGCCAAACAATAAACTTTACAGCAAACTCTTGTGATCATTCACTGGGCCTTTGTTATGCCTTTGTTTTAAGCATTAGTGTTTCAAATTGTCAGTGGGTGAGGGAAACTTTTTACCACAGCCTTATGGGAAAGTATACAATGCTACCCTTAATGTGGCTGACAGTTTGCGTTTCTATGAATAAAATAACCTGGGTGAACAGGTTAATCCCTGTCATCATTGCTAAGACAAAATATCTGTCAGGAAGAAAATTAGGGGCAAAAAGATTGTTTCTGGTTTACAGTTCTAGTTACTACAGTCTACAGTGGAGGAAAAAGGATGGTGACAGGAGCAGGAAACAGCTGGTCATGTTGTTGCCATGGTAAGAAAGCTGAATACAACAGGAAATAGGCCCTGTTATCAATCATGAAGACCCAGCCCCAGTGATACTCTCCCTCTAATACGGCTCCCTCTCCTAAAAGTTCCCAGAACCTTCCCAAATATCACCTCCAATGAGGATCCAAATGTTCAAACACATGAACCGAGGGAGGACATTTAACAGTCAAAGCACAACAATGACTTCCCTTTGCCCCAGACCAAAGTGCCACTTTATCAACAAATTCATCCATTTTCCTTGTAAGAACAAGTGACAGGAGAGATCAGGTTGATAACAGAGCACAGATGCCTTCCTTAGGGCAACTTAGTGTAATAAAATCCAGGTTCCTGTTCCTGAAAGCTCCATTTCTCCACTCACATCTGAAGAGGGATAAGATGAGAGCTAAGAGCCCCTCTTTAAAGAACTGAGGAAGATTCAGTATGATTTTTACTGAGGAGTTCTACATGAACTGCCCATACTGAAGTAGCTCAGAGTCCACCTCCATGAAACAGTCACTTCTAGACTAATTATGAAGTTCTGCCCTTCCATAACCATCTCCAAGAACTAGATGAAGTCAAAGATTTCAACTGGAAATCTTAGATATCAGGATGTTTGGGATCCAGTATGTTTTTGAGAAGTCTATAACAATGAACATTATTCTATTATTGTTGTGCATGCATGCATATATGGTTGAAGATGAGTGTGCACATGTGTGTGGTGCTTGTGGAGAACAGAGATCAATGGTATCTGTCTCCCTCAGTCACCCTACATCCTATTTTTATTTTGAGGCCAGTTCCACACTGAATCTACAACCCATTGATTTAGGGAGACTTCCTGGCCAGAGAAACCCAGAGATCTTCTTTTCTCTGCATTCCCATGCTGGGGTTGTAAGTATATCATTCTGACTGACTTATGTAGATACTGGATTCAAAACTTTGACAGCAAGCACATTACCAACTGAATAATCTTTCCAGCAACTACAGTGTGTGATTTCTGACCCAATATGGAAAGTCATCAGTTTCTACTTCACAATCCTGGTCTGTGTATATTAGACAGAGCATCATGGATAAATAGCTTAATTCTCTCCAAGAAGATTTATTTCTGCTATATGCTGGCTCTAAGACTTTAGGAAGATTACTTAGCATCTTAACCTCATTATTAGAAAATATAGTTAATGATCCCCACTGTTAGTATCACACACACACACTCATGCATGCTCACACGCTCACAGAGATAAGCTCACAGACACTTGTCCTGGCTAACGGTAAGTATTATTTAAAGATAAGCTATTAATTTGATTCTTAGATTGCAGACTTTCCTGTTGTTCTGGCAAGCTCCTCTTGTCTTGATTTCCTTTCATTGCTGGGCACTGCTGTTCACAGGTGCAGCCTCCTGGCCATGCAAACACATGCTCAATGCCTCCCATCCTCTCAGTCCCACACTGTACCATCCACAGTAAGTGCCTGGCTATGCTCTTTGACCTCCCTAACCTAAGCTGTCCACTCTCCCAGTTCCTCCTTCTTGGTAGCATTGTCCACTAGCTCTGACCACCCAAGCCCTTTCTCCTGTTTGGAATTTTAGCAGCAGGCCTTGCACACTCCCATAAACTCAATAATCAGCAAACATTGGGGCTCCTGTAATCATTAAACCTTCAACCTTGAACAAACCGTTGGTGAAATTACCCAGGCACTGGTGTCAACTGCACAGATCTGAAACCTCAGTGTACCCAGATTACCAGGGGAACTTCTTAAAGTTGAAGTCTGTCCCTACCCTGCTCTGGGCTAACTAACTTCTTTAAAATGTATTTTGTTTTCTAACGATATGTATGTGTTTGTGTAGGACTGTGCATGGGAGTGCAGGTGTCCATGGAGACAAGAAAAAGAAGTCAGCTTTCCTGGAGCTGTGACCCACCAACATGGGTGCTAGGAACCAAACCTGGTTCTCCCAGAGCAGCAAGGGTTCTAGCAGTGGAACTACCTCGTAGTCCTAGAAATTTCCTTTCTAACAGGTTGCACTGTGCATTGTGATATGGTGCTTTGGCAACATTTGAAGAACCCTTAGACTTTGTAGCACTGTGAACAGAGTCAATGGAAATAATATTTAAAGACTCCTTATTCAAGAATTATTGCATAAAATAAAATTTCCTTTTTCTTCATGAAACAGGGCAAAAGAGACATAAA
>PVIH01012738.1:9052-62164 GCA_004025045.1 Sigmodon hispidus
TTTTTTTTTTTTTTTTTTTTTTTTTTTTTTTTTTTTTTTTTTACCCAGAGGTAGTGCAGTTGAGAGTTGTTTAGTTTCCATGAGTTGTAAGCTTTGTAAACTTTGAATTGTTGTTGAATTTTAATTTTAGGCCATTGTGGAGTGATAGGCTACAAGGAGTTATTCCATTTTTTTTGTTTTTATTCATATATTAATGTTGTCAGTTTTAAAATAGGTTCCATGGAGTGCACAGAAGAAGGTATATTTCTTTGCATTTTGGTGACATGTTCTATGTATTTCTATTAAGTTTATTTAAGTTATAACATTTGTTACATCTATTTCTCTGTTTAGTTTCTATCAGACCTATCCTTTGATAAGATTGGTATATTGGTATCTCCCACTATTAGTGTGTTGGGTTGGATGTGGAATGTAGAATTTAGTAATGCTTTTTTTAAATATGTGGGTGATCTTGTATTTGGGGCATAAAATTTCAGGATTATGGTTTATACCTTGAAGAATTTTTTCCGAGATGAATATTTAATGATCTTACAGATTTCTTTTGATTGATTTTAACTTGAAATATGTTTTGTTAGATATTAGAATGGCTACTTCTAATATCTAATTAAGAAGTTTGCTTCTTAATTTCACTAATATCTAATTAAGAAGTTTGCTTCTTAATTTCACTTGATTGGAAAGTCTTTTTCTCATCTCTTTACTATGAAGTAGTGTCTGTCTTTGTAGTTAAGATGAGTTTCTTTTATGCAACAGAAAGATGGATCCTGTTTTTGTATCCATTCTGTTAGCCTGTGTCTTGTTATAGGAAAATTTGATGCCATTGATATTAAGGGATATTAATGAACAATAATTGTTAATTTCTGTTATTTATTTATATTTTGGTTGCTGTTTTGTGTGTATGTGTGTGTGTATATTTTTGTGTTTCCCTTCTTTGTGATTTTCTGCTGTGAGTTTATTTATTGCTTATGTTTTTCAGGCTGCATTTAACTTCCTTAGCTTGGAGTGTTTCTTCTTGTGCTTTCTGTAGGGATGAATTTGTGAAAATATATTGTTTAGATCTGGTTTGGTCATGAAATGTTTTGTTTACTAGGTCTATGGTTATTGAGAGTTTTGCTGGATATAGTAGTTTGTCTATGGTCTCTTAGTGTCCTCATAACATCTGTCCAGAAATTTCTATATTTTATAGTCTCTACTGACAATTAGGTTACTAGTCTGATGAGTCTGCCTTTATAAGTTACTTGGCTTTTTTTTTTCTTTGCAGCTCTATTATTATTATTTTCACTCTGTATGTTTACTGTTTTCTCTATTATGTGAACAGTGGACTTTTTTAGGGGGGGCAGGGTCTACTCTATTTGGTATTCTGTAAGCTTCCTGTGTCTTCGTAGGCATTTTCATTTTTAGGTTGGGAAAGTTTTCTTCTATAATTTTGTTGAATATATTTTTTGTGCCTTTCTCCTTCTATTTTTACAATTCTTTGGTTTGGTCTTTTTATAGTGTCCCAGATTTTTTCAGACATTTTTGTATTATGGCATTTTTTAATCTATTTATTTATCAACATATATTACTATATAAAAGACACATTTGTAATGAAATTTCTTTCAAAAGATACAGTATTAAGGATATCTTAAAGGGATAAATTTGATAAGCACAGCTTCAAATTTAAAAATAGCTGTAGTTAATTTGATTTTATGTAGGCATATTAAATAATGAAAAAAAACTGTTCTCTGTGTCTCTTTTCTCTAAAATACATGGAACATAAAAAATAAAATCTTCAGTGTTTCCTTTGAATGACAAATCTTTTTTCTCTATTGTATCTATTACACAACAGAGATTCTCCTTTTCATTGCTTGCCTCCTGTTAGTTATGCTTGCATCTTTAGTTTATGGGATTTTATACTCAGATTTTCCATTTCCAGCATTTCCTCATTTTCTGTCTTATTTAATGATTCTATTTCGGTTTTTAAGTCTTGAACTGTTTCTTTTACATGTTTGCTTGCTTTTTCTTAAATTTTAAAAAGGGATCTATTGATTTCTTTCGATTTTTTGTTTGTCTTTTCCTCTATTTTCTTAAGATGTTTTAAATTGCTTCTTTAGTATCCTCTTTAAAAGCTTCTACTATCTTTATAAAGTTATTTTAAAGTCATTTTCCTCTGTTTCTTCTCTTTTGGAATGCTCAGGTCTTGCTGTTGTAGAACCATTAAGTTTTATTTTTGACATATTGCGCTCTATATTTTTTAATGTATTTTCTCACTGATGTCTACCCTACTGTCTCTTTTATCAGTGTTTCTGTGATAAGCTTTGCCTGTGTTTCAGGGAATTGTTTTTGCTCCAATAGGCTCTCTTGGTGCAATTGAAGCTCTTGGAAAAAGTATAGCCAGTGGAGTCTGAGTCAAATGGAGCAGTTGAGATTTGCACCTGGAGTGCTTGTAATGGAGCTCTCCAGAGTTTGTGTCTCAGTAAGCCACTGTGGCAGTAGAGCTTTACAGTGACTGTGTCTTAGGATGCAGCTGAGGCTGGGGGCAGGGATCCGTGGCTTTGAGGAATGTGGTGAGGCTTATAGTTTTATGAGCTACTACTTGCACAAGACAGATTTACTTTACAAACAGACTCAAAAGAGGAGATACCCTTATAGAGATAGTTTAATGTAACTTTTTCCTATTTCTTTATTTAAAGAAATACTTTTAACAATGACTGCTCTTAGTAATCAGCTACCTATTTCTTATGCTGAATGATCAAATTAAAATGTATAAAGTTAATGTAAAATCTAACGATATAAAAGCTTACATTATAAAAATGTGAAAGAATATCTTAAATTCTAAGAAGGTGTTTTAATGTATGTCTAGTGCTTTGAAGTTCATGGATAGATGCAATTTGTAAAGATACAAAAATATGGCTTACCATATATAAAAATGCTTCATATTTCTTTCCTTTGTTATGCTATTGTTATATTAATACTTCAGAAGTTTAAAGTTTTAACATTAACCCTTTGATTCTGATAAATTATTAATCTAGCTCTGGTAAAACACTGACTACTTATTTTTAGTTACAGCTTCAAGATTTTAAATTACCTTTGGTTGTTCTCTAAGTATAGACTTACAGGTGCTTTTCATTAGACTAAAGATATCTTTGTCCAATATATATCTGGCTCTCTAGACAGAGAAAAATGCTAATACTTTTTAACCCAAAATTAATTGATTTTGCCAGGACTCCAAAGCATGTATGAGTCCACTTTAGCTGTTTTACATACACCTTTTAACTGCCTTTTCTACATTGTGGATTTCAATTCAATGGTAATGCTAGTATATCTAAAACTTTTATCTCCTTTGGCAAACTAAAATTTATATAAGCTTCAAGAGATCAAAGTCTGTGACAAAAATTCACCTGTCAACAGGTCAAGTGAAAGAGTTCAAAATATGAAGTTTTTCTCTAAATCCTGAAATTTTAACTGCTTTCCCTAGTCTATATCTCAGCAGGTTTCCACTTGACTGACCTCCAGAGAGCACCTGCAAACTACAAGCCACTGAGCTCTGGATTTGCTGAAAGCTGATGTGAACCAGTCCAGATGACCTGAATGCTCCTTGTCATTTCACTTGGAGCAGCTAATCAGATGCTTCTGATAAATGCCCCATTGCCCAGCCTATGACAAGCCTTTCAGACTTTCTGAGCACTGACAACCTATGTTCCAGTTCAGCTAGAAGCAGCTACAGACAATAGTTCCTTATCCCTGTCTCCAAAACTGCTGCACAAAAAAATGGTAAAGTAAAGGAAACTTTCCAGACATGGGGGACAAAGTGGCTACCTATAATGCAAATAGACAAACAAAAAATTGGGCTTGTATTTGCTAATAGGTATATTTATTAATTTAAAAATAATCTTTAAAATTTTATGACACCTGGCCTGCTGCATGGAAAACAAAGAGATACTTTCCATCAGAGATTCTTTGGCTCTTATGCTTTCTGTTAAATTTTTTTGGCTATTATATCATTAATATAACAACTAAATGCTAACTCCCAATTGAGTACTATTAAGCTAGCAGTTATCAGATTGTAATGTAAACTGGTACCCAGTCAAGGATTTCACCCAGTATATAACTCCAGGGGGAAATGTAAGATCTAAAGTTAATCTGTGAGTGCTGCCTGCCCAGAGACCACATAACTTTCTGGGATTATGAGAATTTTAGTTCTCAAAAGATGACACCTTCCCAAGGACCAAGTTAACTTCCTACAATTCTGGGAGTTGTAGTTCTTAGACTATAACAATAAAGCTTCATGGAAAAGTATTGTGGTCTATAGGTTTTATCTATATAATCACTGACAATACAAGTCTCAAGACCAAAGAGGAGAAGGTGGTCCTGACCAAATTTCACCTTTGTCTCATTTAAAATTTTAATAAAAAATTTATTAAATTTTTAACTTTAGCTTCTGTTCATAGTATATGCGTGTTTCCTACATGGGAAAAATGGCTGAGGTGCCTATTTAACATATCAAGGATGAACATAGTTGCCAGATTCACCCAATAGCCACAGGTCTTACCTGTTATAGGGTACGGCTTACATAACCCACCCTAAATTTTAAAGTGGGCCCTACCTTTATTAGTTCCCAATTCAAGGCCTTCTGTTTTGTGTGATGCTTTGTGTTTATTCTGACAAATAAAGTTGCCTGGAAATCAGAGAGTGGAGCTAGCCACTTGTTAACCATAAAGGCCAGGCAATGGAGGCATACATCTTTAATCTCAGTAATTAGGTTGAGGAAGCAGGAAGACTACGGTTTCAAGGCCACCCTGGGCTACTGGAGATTAATCTAGTCTAAAAGAAAAACTGAGATGGGCAGTGATGGTGCGCTTCAATTTTCTTTAATTCCAGAACAAGGGAGATGGAGGAAGTAATATAAGGTGAGTGGAGACAGCATATGCCAGTTATTTAGTCTGAGAGTTTCATAGAGGTAAATAGAGGTAAGAAGTCTTTGGTGGCTGCTGCTCTACTTTTCTGACCTTTCAGCTTTTGCCCTCAATATTTAACCCCTGGTTCTTACTGATAAGACTAATTAGGATCTTGATTCACTTCTGATCACAGTGGTAGAGTTCTCACCACAGAGAATTTATTACAATCCCCAGAGACAAGGGATCATAGAAAAAAATCACCAGACTCACATAAACACAACATAAAAAATGTTATTTATAACAAAAAATTGGCAATTTTTCTGGCATCTCTAAATATATTCCATATGTACAAAAACTCAAAACATCCTTACATTTGATACAATGACATCACTCCCTGAAAAGAGGAAAGGGATCTGAAATTCTTTCTTCTCATAATGTTAAAGTGTTTTGGTTTTTTTTTTCTCCCCACAGGACCAGCTCAGTCTTGGGTTCAAGCCAGAAATGTCTGATAACACCTGCCAACCTGAAAAATGGCCCATCTCTCATTGTCTGCTCAGGGACAGAGAAAATACTATCCCTTCCAGAACAAAAAGATCTCCAGGAAGAACATGACCTGATAGCCACTGACCAAGCCATATGATCCTGCATCCAAACCTCCTTCACTGTTATTTTACTGACAGTTTTTGTTATATTACAGGCCTGTTTTGCCACTGCTCAAACCCAAATTATCATCCCTGCATTTTTCCCATCAGGCCTTCTGCTAGTGAGATTTGGGGTTTTTTTTTTTTTTTTTTTTTTTTTTTTTTTTTTTTTTTTTTTTTTTTTTTTTTTTTTTTTTTTTTTTTTTTTTTTTTTTTTTTTTTTTTTTTTTGGTGCAGAGAGTGTTAAACCTGGTGACATCATAAAGCTCTATGATCTGGCAGCAGAAAACTTTTGAGACAAACATTATCAAGACATGACATTAATGACTAAAAATCTCAATTCACTCTAAAGACCACTACATTCTCTTGAAAGCATGTTTCTCCAGAATCAAAGATCCCTTGACCTAATAACTGGAGAACAGGGAGAAGAAGGACACTAGTATGGTCTTGGGAAAGAATGTTGTTTCTTTGTCACTGAGTCCAATTTGGTGAACAAAATTCTAAGACCCTTAGAGCCCTAGATAAAATTTCCTGGCCTAGTATCAGCCATAGAAATCTTTGTTCTGGTTTTTAAACTCTTTGTTTTCTTGGTCCTTGTTTAATTACTTCCAAAAGTAAGTTACCTGTTATGTTTTGCCTTATTCAATTCCTCTGATGGAAGATTACCACAATTGCTAGAATTACCATCAGTCAAGTCATGGTTCACTATCAGACCTTAGACTCTTGATACAGATGACAAGTTCCTCAAGACTTACAATGATACCTCTCCATTATAAAATAAAACAGTGAGATATATTGGAATACCCTAAATTTTTTTTCTCTTTAGTCTTTTTTATTTCTTTTATTAAAAACATGTTTTTTATTCAATATATTCTAATCATAATTTCCCTTCTCCCAATTCCTCTAAGATTCTGCACCCTTTCCTCCCATAAGAATCATCCTTTTTGTCTTGCCATGGAAACCAAACAGACATCTAAAGAACAATAATAAAATAAAATGATAAAACAAGCAAACTAGAATAGGATAAGCAAACTAAAGAAAAACATATAAAGCATGAGATATAGCTGTAAAAGCCGAGACACACATATTCTTACTCACAAGAAATCCCTAAACACAAAACCAGAAACCACAACATATATGCTAAGGATCTAAACAGATTTAAAAGTTCCTTGTCAAAACATTATGACAAATGAGCCTCAAATGATGCCACTGAGTTCATATTCCGTGGGCCTTCTACTTCTGTGAATGATTTGATCCCTAGTAAGGCTCCCCCCCCCAAAAAAAAAGAATGGAAATATTGTAAGAGCCAGAGGAGATGGAGGCACTAAGGAAACAGGTCCTGAAAACACAACCAGGGTTGCACAAAACAAAATTACAGAGAATGGCACCCAATGGCATCCCAGCTCTGAGAGAAGTGGATACAAACCCTCATTTCTAACACAGCCAATTGATAACTACTTGCAAAGAAATACCCTAAATTTAAGGTTGTAGTTTGCCATGTCCAGACAAACATATATACTCACAAAGACTGAAATAGCATGTGGAGGTTCTGTAGAAGTCTACCCCAGTAAAGATTCCAGAGCAGAAAGAAGTGTACACATGCCTCCATTCCTAATGCTAAAGAAATCTTCAATTAACAACTATTTAAAAATGAAAATTTAGTTTTCTCCAAAGATCCTTCATGGAGCAAACAACTGTCACCAGTAGGCACCCAGCAATAGATGGCCAAAAAGAAATGACCTCAGCAACATTTTGGGAGGTTCCTCTCATGTCATGTTAGGGCTCTTTTTTTTTTTTGAAAAATTTTAGCATATTTCTTTTTTAACTCTATATTTTTCTTTGTTTCTCTCCCACAATTTCTTTGCATATATATATTGGCTACCAGTTGAAATTTTTATGGAATTATTGAGTTGTGAATGGATAAGTTTCTGATTTTATGCCGTATTTTGGCTAATTTACTTGTTTTGTTTATTTAGTTATATTGTATTAGGTGTTGTTCTCTTTCATTATATTTTAATTTATTGTACAAATACTACGTATATTTATTAATAAATATTTTATTATTTAATTAAATTATATTATTATATAATAAATTTTATTATAGATTATATTAAATATAATTAAATTTGTTATTTATTACTATTTTATACCATTGAAAGCTGATCGTTGTATAATGAGAGATAGAAAGAAGTGATTCTAGATGTGAGGGGAGGTAGCAAGGAACTGGGAGTAGTAGAGGAAGTGGAAACCATAATCAGGAGATGTAAAAACAACAACTATTTTTAATGAGAAAGAAATGTATATATGTATTATTCTCAAAGTTATTGGTGATAACTTAGTAGACGCAGATCAATCCTAATCTGTAATTACAAAAAGAATCATATCTGAAAAATTATTTTACAAGTTAAAAATTCTATTATAACAATAGAAATATTTTTATAATAAACCATTATGTAAAGAATTAATAAATGTACATAATTCTTTAACAATATTCTTAGTCTTTGAAGAGCTGAAGAAAATTCTGAATGCCATTCAAAGGAAGTAGAATTAGATACAAATTTTACTACATAATATAGAGGCAACAAAATACATCTGTATTTTGTTAGTTGTATATATTTGCTTTTAGGGCTCACTTTTTGGTTTTAGATAATGAATCAGTTCGTTCTTCCCTGAGCAAGATAACTTGTCTTGAAGTCAGAACTTTTAGTTGCCTGTAGTTCTTTGTTATGACTACACATCTATAATATATCCTCTGCTCATGTTAGTATGTCTGCTGGCATCATGATTTTTCAGGTTATGGTTAGGCAGCTGTGTTTATGAAACTTCATCTGTGTAGCCTCTAGCATTGCTGAGAGACACAGTTTTATAACAAACTTCCTCTGACTATTATATTATTTCTTTCCCTCTTCTACAATGATTCTTTAGCCTCAGGTGGATGAGTGGTGTTTTAGGTTTATCAAATAGGATTTCACTTTACAATTCCGAAAACTGCAGTTGTGGTTTTCTGTAATTGTCTCAGTTGGTTGCAAAAAGATGTTTTCTTGATGAGGGAAGAGAAGTACAATTATTTGTGAATTCTAGTCAAAATCGTCATCCCATTTTGCACAAAGAATAAAGTTTGTGACATGGATGTTGCCTCCCTCCTTGTTAGGGAGTACAGTGCGAGACTCTGTACTTCAGGAAGAGGCCTTACACTAGTGTCTTCTGTGTGTGATTTCCATTTCTGCATGGAGGGGCAGGTTTGTATATGCTCATCACTTTATCTGTTTTTATATATGGGTTCTTGAGGAATTGATTTGCTCTGGCTTTGGCAGCTAACACATTCATTGGTTGAATAATCTCCACAGTGCCTGCCTACACTGACAATAATCACCCATTAAAAAGACATCTGACTTTTTTCCCTTTGAGTTATTAATTGGTTTATTTGTTTTTTATCAATCACTTTTTGCAAGTTTCTCTCACAATGAAATTTCTTGTGATGTTTGGCAGCCTGTTCAACCAAATATTTCGTTAATTGCTATTAAGTTGATGCTTTCTCTGTCTCAGGCTTTAGCAAAAAGGTAATTTCTACAAACACATCTCTCCTTATTTATTTTTTTTCTTAATGAAGTTTTGTCATATTGTACTTGGGTTAAACTTTATGACTGAATTTTCCTTTTCCTTTTTTTTTTCAAGTAGAAGCCCATTGAAAAAGCAAACGTGTCTAATCTGTTTTTATACACTTAATATTATGGATAAATTCTGCCATCTAGTAAAGTTACATATGATTATTTTATGTCTGAGACAACATAATTCAAAATGCCATAACTGGAAATGCATTTGACACTTTTATTTTAATTAATTAATTAGCTGATTAATTTTATATCCCTGATTCAATTTTAATCACTTCTTTCCCTTGAGTCTCTCCTCTTCAACTCCCACCCTGACTTGGCCTCCATTTCTGTTCAGAAAATGGCAACCCTCTTGAGTCTACTAAGAAAACATGGCATATCATGTTGCAGTAAGTCTAATCACCTCCCCTTTTATTAAGACTGGAACCCAGTATGAAAATAAGATCCCGAAAGCTAGCAAAAGTGTCAAAGGCAACAAACTCCTGCTCACTGTTGGCAGTCTGACAAAAAGACCAATCTACACACTGTTCCCTATGTTCAGAGGGCCTAGTTCAGTTCCATGATTGTTTGGACTCTGTGACCTCTATGAGCCCAGGTTAGTTGATTATATGGGATTTCTTGTGAGGTCCTCAATTCTTCTGGTGACTACAGTCCTTTATTCCTTTCTTCCAAGCTCAGGGTCATGTCTGTCTGATGGTTTCTGTGTCTGTATCTATTAGTTGCTGAACAAAGCCTCTTGGATGGACGATTGGGCTAGACACCCATCTAAGAGAATAGCAGAATATTGTTAGAAATCATTACATTTTTTTTCCAGTAGTGTGTAGTTCTATGGGTTATCCAACCTGTGGGTCATTGCTCTCTAGGCAGGGTCTCTAGGCTTACTCTTAGAGCATAGGTCTTAAGCTGGAACACTCATTGGTTGGCTGCTCCCTCAGTCTCTTCCTAACCACCTTTACCTCAACACTTTCCACAGGCAGAACAGATCACACGTTGAAGCATATGTAGTTGGGTTGATACCACTATCCTTCTGCTGGAAGTCTTGCCTTATCACTAGGAATGGTCCATTCTGGCTAAATATCTGATATTGCTAGGAGTCACAGACAGGGTCATCCTTGAGATTCCATTGCAACAAGTTTATACGTAACCCAGAAATGTGTCCCCTCCTGTCTGGTCTCCCCTTTCAGTACTCTCCCTTTCCGTCTCTGCACAACCAGGTTGCTCATAATTCCGCTTCAAACTATCCTAAATCTACTTATAAAATCTCTTATATTTACATTTTGCAGGGAGATCCATACTTTCCCTCTCAAATCCTGATTGTTACCTAGTCTCTTGGGTTTCTGGATTGTAGCATATGTATCTTTTATTTTACAGCTCATGCCACTTGAGTGAATGTCCATAGCTATATGAGTGAGAACATACCATGCTTGTCCTATTGGGTCCAGCTTACCTCAAAGAGAAAGATTTTTTCTAATATTATTTGTATGTAATTTTCATGATGTCATTTGTTTAACAGCTGAATAATACTCTCTTTTGTAGAAGTGCCACATTTTCTTTATCCATTACTCTGCTGAGGTGCATCTAGGTTAATTCCAGGTTCTGTATATTATAATAAAGATGCTATGAACATAATTGAACAAGTATCCTGTGGTAAAATTGAACATCCTTTAAGTATATGCCTAAGAGTAGTATAGTTTGATCTTGAGGTAGATGGATTCCCTATTTTTTGAGTAACAGCCATATTGATTTCCAATGTGACCATACAAGTTCGCACATCCACCAGCAGTGAAGAAGTATTCACCTTTCTCCACATGCTTTTTGATTCATATCTGGGCCTTTGATTCAATTCCATTGATCCATCTGTCTGTTTTTATGTTAGTACCATATAGTTTTTATTACTACACCTGAATAGTAGAGCCTAAAGTCAAAGATGGTGATACCTCTAAAATTGCTTTTATTTTACAGGACTGTTTTAGCTACCCTAGGTTTATTGTTTTTCCATATGAAGTCAATTATAGTTCTCTCAAGGTCTGTAAAAAATTATTTTGGGATTCAAATTGGGATTATGTTCAATCTGTAGAGTGCTTTTGGTAACATTGCTATATTTAATGTAAATCCTAGTGATCTTTGTATATGAGAGATTTTTCTATCTTTTGATATCTTTTCCAATTTCTTTTTTCCAATATTTGAAGTTCTTGTCATATACATCTTTCACTTGCTTGGTTAGAGTTACACCAAAATACTTAACATTATTTGAGGCTATTGTGAAGGAAACTGATTCTCTGATTCCTTTCTCAGCCTATTTATTATTTGAATTTAGGAGAGATAATGAAGTGTTGTATCACTCTTATACCCTACCACTTAGTTAAAGTTGCTTTTCAGCTGTAAGAGGTACCTCACAGAATTTTGGGAGTTGCTTACGTGTATTATCTCATCATTTGCAAATAAAGACAAATAGCATCTTTTTTTCTGATTTGTATAACATTGTTTTCCTTTTGTTGTATTATTGCTCTAGCTAAAACTTCATGTATTATGTTGAATTGACATGGAGAGAGTAGCCAATCTTGTGTTGATACTGATTTTAGTAAAGTAGTTTGAGTTTCTCTACATTTAATTTGATGTTGGCTATGGCCTTGCTGTACATTATTTATATTATGTTTAGGTATGTCCTTTGTATTTTTAATATATCCAAGACCTTTGTCCTGAGTGAGTGTTGAATTCTGTCAAAGGGTATTTAGCATCTAATAAGATGAGAATGTAAATTAATTTTTTCAGTTTGTTTATATGGAGGATCATATTCATAAATTTTTATATGTTGAATCTTCTCTGCATGTTAAGATGAAGTTTACTTGCTTTTGATGAGATATTTGCTCGTGGAGGCAATAAAATTTAGTTCTCATCAATAAGCAAGCCTTGCTAACCTTCATTTCTCATGGTTAAACAAAATATAGCACAATATTTATGATTATACATATTTTTTTATCATTTATATTTTGTTGTTTCCTTTAAAATTATCTTTAAATAGTAATTTAAAACAAAAGAAATTATACAAATATTACATTTACAATTTTTAAAAACAAGTCTATTAAGAAATAGGAACATTCCTTGAAGTCCCTGCAAACATACTACATGATTTTGTCCATTGAGAGATAACTATGGTGATCTTTTAAAAATCTCAGACACATCTATTTTTCTTGCAAAGAAGTGAATATTATTATTAATTAGTGAAATAAACATTTGTATAAAATGGGAGATTGCAAATGGTCTAGAATTTTTTTCCCATAGAAAATCAGCAACTCATGTTTTTTATGTGAAGTAAAAACTGGGCTGTGAACCTGTGAATATGATGAGAAAATAGAGAAACTTCAAGGATCAAAACAGTCAGTATTAAAATGTATTTCAAATTAAATGGTCTTTTTTACTCATAAAAGTTTGCAAGAAAACATACTGGCAGAGAACTCAGATAAGAGAATATGCTGCTGCTGCTGCTGCTGCTGCTGCTGCTGCTGCTGCTGCTGCTGCTTACTGTTATGGTGGGTTAATGAGGAAATGGTATATATTAGTCCCAGCTGTCTAATATTCACAATATGATTTCAAAGGTTCATATTTCTTAGCTTATTTTCCTGTTGCTACAAAAGAAACACAGACTAAAGAAACTGAAGAAATTGAACGTGTAAGTTTTATTTGTATTTCAAACTTCAATGTGTAAGATGTAATCCATCATGGTAGGGAAAAAAAAGCAGTGGAAGCTTAACAACCTTTTCTCTTTGCATCCTTATTCAGTGAGGAAGAAGTTACTATTCACTGTTTCTTTACTTCCAGGGTCAAGGATTTTAGGCAGGATGTTACCACCCACAGTGAGAAGGTCTTCCTAACATAATCCTGGCAATGAGGATAACATTGTAAACTCATTCTCAGTGGTTAAACTTGATCAACATACTCCCTAAAATTAGGAGGATTAAAGTTTCTCTCCTAGGTGATTATAGATTCTGCCAAGAAAATAATTAATGTTTTCATAATAATGAATGCAGTAACAATATTCTAATTATGTTCTTTATCTTAATCATTCTATGATTTTTCCATCCTCTTGTTTTCTTTAAATGAGTAAAACTAATAAAAGTTGTAACTTTCAGCTGTACTTTAGTTATGTCCCAGGTTCACTAGATTTAGACCATAATTTATGTGTATGATATTTATATCCAAACTCAGAGTTCTGTCTCATCTATCGACTTCATTGTTTGCTAAGTAAATTCTGAATGGAAATGTACCAAATTACATTTAACTCCTAAGTCAATCTGCTTGATTGACAAGTTGACAAAAATTCCAGTAACTCTAGTTTCTCAAATTGGTATTTCAAAATTTGAATAATTTTAAAATTGCCATTTCTTTATATATAAATTTATGTATCTCATCAAGCCATGAGACAATTAGCTCACAATAAAAATAAAGATCTAATTCAGTATATGTCTTTGGAAGTGTTAGTTATAACTATCCTTTCTCCAGTCCGTCTTCACCATATAATGCTAGCAGATCCTCATAAATTTCTATTATATCTAGTTATGCCAGATGAATTCAGACAAGAGGTTTCCTTCTTTGTAATTGCTTTATGTCTTTTTAAAGACTTTTAATATATTTTACATAAAAATAAATTGTAACTAATAATATTGTTCCTTGAGGGGATGACAAACCATCACCATTGTTAACCATGCTATTCAGAACCTTTTACATATTTTATTTTACTTAGACTTTACTCTGTGTAGTGTACACCACCCTTAGTAGATTTGTTTCAGCAGAGGCATCCAATCGACTGGGGAATCAACTTGCCTAGGCTATAAAATCTAAAGAGCCGTTGATCTGTAAAACAAAATTCTGGTTATACTTTAGCTTCAATGTAGATCCAACGATACTTTGTATTATTGCTTTGAAAAAAGAAAGCTGCTAGATCAGTGAAATTCTTCAAATTCTTCAAGTGACAAAGTCCACATAGTTAAGCTACAGCCTTTTCAAAGATCAGAGAATTGAAGCATAATATAAATTTTTACAGTCTTGCAACTTTGTGGAGTCTGAAAACCTAGAAGGAAAATTCTGAGATTTTGATAAGTCTCCAGATATCTATCGCACATGTGATTTCCAAAGAATCTTCCACATAATTGGTCTCATTTCCCAAGGAGAGATATTTGTAATTGCATGTTGAGTTTCTAACCAGAAAATGTCTTTAAGTTAAAATGACCTTCTCCTCTTCCCTTGCTGTGACTGGAGCCATGTTCTTAAAGCATTTAGCATAATTATAATGTGCAGTTTGTACATTGTGGCAAAAGATGTCTCACATTTATAATTGCTTAATTTTCATGTATCATTGGAAACCATGACATCATGCTATTAGCCAGAGTAATGGGTTTCTAGGAGATAATTAAGGCATTTCATTACTGCAAGATATTGCAACAGCTTCAGTGGCCTATTGCATTATAATCTGTCAATATTAAAATGGTAACATTTCAGAATTTTTGTCTAACACATAATGTACTACATACGATAGTATAGAATATTTAATATGCTTTACTTTCATAAAAACTTTTTTGCCAAGAGACTTGGTATATAGTTAGAACTATAATATTTAAATAGTAAGGCACTTCATATATATTGTTGAAATGAATGCATTGAATATAGTTTCAAATTTACATAGCACTTAAAATATAGTCTCAAAATATTACATAATATGTTTTTAAAAAAATAATTTTGAAGCAACTCTATTTGAGAGAAATAAGACTATTAAAGTGGACATAATAAGTTTTTTTGCCCCAAAATAATATTAGTCTATTAAGAATAGAGATAAATGAGCAATTTCTAAATATTTCCTAGAAAATTATCTACTACATAATAAGAAATCAACACTTCTGTGTAATTGAAACGGTGAATAATGAACATGACATAATTAAGTGTTATTAAATTAAAATGATTTGATTAATAATACTCATGTCGTTAGTAAGGAGAGTAAAAGTAGTAGAGAGCTCACAGCTGGCATTGATTCAGGGAATGCCATTTTTAAAATAGGGTTGTGAATATGTTACTTACTTAGCTCCCCTTAAGTTTTTCTGTAGCACTGTAAAGTAGAACAGCTATATCTATAATGTCCAATACAAAATGAAAATATGAGATTCTTCATTAAAAATTTAGAATCACAATGACAAAACCTAGACATTCAAACTAATTCAAGACCCTTATAAATGTGAGGCATCATTAAACTGCAGATATTACATAAACACAAAACCATGATCAATGTCATTCACCTAATTGCTCATCATAACACTTTAGTTTGTGCTAACTCATAATTTTACTGAACATTTGAATACCACTGTTTTATGGCTTTTCTTAGCTACAATGTGAAGAATAACATGAAATATAAATGATCATTCTCAAAGCAAGACAGAAGCTATTGCATTAATCTAGGTTAAAGAATGTGGAATCAGTTACTATAAAAATATTAGTACTTTGGAGTTACTTTTGAAGAGTTTGATTACTACAATTTAATAATGAGATATTAAAACCCTAACTACATCACTAAAACCATTTCTGGATTTTTAATCTCCCTATTTCAAAGCATAACATTTTTCATAACTTTGATATATCTGAGAAATTTTCATAAGCTGCATTAAAATGACAAATCCTAAATTTCTTACTTACATGTATGAGCTAAAAACTTCTCATAGTGTCTAAGTAAATAGAAATTTTATAAGCATAGTCTGAAAAATGTATGTCAGGGATTGTGAGAGAAGATGTTTAATAAGTCCAAGTACATGGTTGGATACACAAAATTAATTTCAATACTCTTTAGCAGTGGGTTAATTATGGCTTATAATAATTTATTGGACATTTCAAAATGGCTGGTAGAAAATGTCTTTGAATGTCACTCCAAATCTTACATGTTTGAGAAAATATTCTAATTTCTTAGATTATTCATATAATACACAGGTATTGGTATTTTGTACTGGCCTCATAGACACATGTACATTTTTGGTTAATTAAAAAACATAATAAGTATATATAAATATAAAAAGTATATTATTTGCATATTGTTTTATTGATATCCACTACTTCTTTTGTTTGCCTGTTTTTATGTTTTATTGAAAATACATTCTTTCCTTATATACCATATCCGGATTGCAATTTCTCCATCCTTCCTTTTCCTCTCTTTACTTAGATCTCCTCTCCCCTCCCTATTCATTCCTTTGCTGTATTTTATCAGAAAAAAATAAGTTTCTATGTGGTAACAACTAATCCTGACAAAATATAACATTGAAGCAAAAACTATCATGTTGGAGGTGGACATAGTAACCTAACAGAGTTTTAAGTGTAGCCAAAAGTTTCTTACCGATTTGGGACTGCAGTATAGACAAATTTTTCTATCTGGCACCAAAACCACCATTCCTAAAATAATTATTCAGAGGCTTATATTAATTGCATTTGATTTGGGCTATGGCTCAGGCATATTACTTGCTAAGTCTTACTTGTAATCTGACCCAAAATTAGCCATGTGGCTTAGTACCTTTTCTCAGAGAAGCATTCTCATCTTGCTTCCTCTGCATCTCCCTGGCATCTCTGCTCTGCTTTTCCCTTTTCCAGAATTTTCTTAGTCCGATGCCTGCAAACATACTTCCTGTGTGCCTTCTGGCCAATCAGCATTTTATTAAATTATTAGGAGGGAAAATATGTATAGTGTACAAGAGCATAATCCCACAGCACTCAAGAGTAGAAATCAGAGTTAGAGACCCAGTTGCTATCATAGTGAGGAGTCCCATAACAAATACTGTGCTAAGGCTACGATATGTAGTCAGAGAACATAGTAAAGATCCAGATAGGCCCTGTGCCTGATGATTCAGTCTGTGTGAACTCAAATGCACCCTGCTTAGTTGATTCAGAGGGACACATACACCTGGTGTCCTCCACCCACCTTCACTCTTAATATTTCTGCCTCTTCTGCATGATTCCCTGACTATAGGCCAAAACAGTTCTGTAATACAAAGTTTTTGGCTTAGAATAATCCCACAGTTTGGATAAGCCCACCACTGCTTAGGCCCCCAAAATGACTTACTTTGCTTATATTAATTTCATGCTGCTTGGCCTATGGCTCATGCATATTGCTGGCTAGCTCCTGTGTCTTAATTCAGCTCATCTCCATTAATCTTTCTTGCCATGTGGCTTGTGGCTTATCTGTGTTATTTTTTTATATTGACTCTTATGTGCCTAGATGGCTGGATGGAGTCTCTCTTGACTCCATTCTCCTTCCCCTATCTATACTCTGATTTCCCTGCCTACTTCTAATATGTCTGCCATAGGCCAAGACAGTTCCTTTATTTACAGCATACAAAAAGATATCCCACATCACTAGATAGTTAAGGTATGTTGTAGGAAGTTTTTTTGGGCCTGTTTTGGCCAGGAGGTTTGGAACCTGGTCCACGAGGCGGCTTTTGTCTCCTAAAGAAATGAATCAGACACTTATATATTTTATATTGTTTGGCCCATATCTTAAGCACATTTTTAGCTAGCTCTTTTATTTTAATTTAACCCATTTTCATTAATCTTCCCAACAAGTGGCTCAGCCCGTGGCTCAGCCCGTACCTCTACATGTTGTTCCTTCAGGGGTTGGATCACTACTGACTAACTCTACCCTCTTTTTCTTACCTGCCTGCCTCTGATTTTCTACCCACTTTTACGGTGCTGTACATAGGCCATAACAGTCCTTTATTTACAGCATATAGAAACATTTCCACCACAAAGGTAACTACCATCTCATATTTTAGCAAAGAGCATTCAGGTATCGCCTTCTTATTATTTAAGATAAACAACCTAGAAACCTATATGTTGCCACTTACCAATATTCTAAACATTTAAGATATACCATATATTGTTGTTTGTCAGTTGTAGTTGACCTTTCTCATGTTATTGACTTTACCTCCCCCAGACATTCAAGTGTCTATATGAATGTGTATTTATGTCTGGATCTTCAGTTTAATTCCATGGATCAATTTGGTTTTTTTATGCTAATACTGTGTAGTTTTTATTACTATAACTTTATAAGAGAATTTGAAATTGGCAATGGTGAGCTCACCAACAGTTCTTTTTGCATTTTTTATTTTTGTTTTCCCATAGAATGCTTTTATTCCTCAATCTATTGAGATTTAAGGTTTTATATTATTTATAAGTTTTTTAGCATACTAAGTTGTTATTGTTTAGGATTGTTTAGTTTTCCTGAATTTATTGTTGTTCTATATGAATTTGAGAATTCTCCTTTAAAGGACTATAGAGAAATGTGTTGGATTTCTTATGGGAATCACATTGAATCTGTAGATTGTGTTTGAGAGAACAATCATTTTACTATGTTAACCACTCTGATCCATGAGCATGGCAGATTTTTTATTTTCTGATAGTTTTTTTAGTTTCTTTCTTCAAGGACTTGAAGTTTTAACATACAGAAACTTTCCTTGTTTGTTTAGAGCTACCCCAAAATGTTGTATATTATTTGAGGCTGTTGAAAAATGTGTTATTTCCCTTATTTCTTTTTCAGTATGCTTATAATTTGTATATGGGAAGGCTATTGATTTATTTCAATTCATGTTCTATCCAGCTACTTTACTGAAAATGTTTATCAGCTAGAAGAGTTCCTTGGTGGAATTTTAGACACACACACACAATCATCATCTGAAAATAAGGATACTTTGACTTTTTTTTTATACTTCATCATCTAGAGCTGTCTTATCAACTTCAAGTAATATATTGAATACATGTGTACAAAGAGTGGAAAACCTTTTCTTGTTTCTGTTTTGCATTGAAATGTTTTGAGTTTTTCTTCTTTCAATTTGATGTTGGCCATAGGATTGCTGTGAATGGTCTATTGTTTCTAGGACTTATGTCATGAAGATGTTGAATTTTGTGAAAGGACCTTTATACATCTGACGAAATGATGGTTTTTCTCTTTTAGATTTCAATATAGTGAGTTGATGTTTTTAAATTTTCATATATTGATACAGACCTGTATTTCTAGGACGAAGTTCACTTTGTCAAAGTCGATCATTTTGATGTGTTCTTGATTCAGTTTATAAGTATTTAATTTAGTATTGTTGTGTCTATGTTTAAGAGAACAATTGGTCAGTAATTTTCCTTTTTATTGAGAGTTTATGTTTTTTTTGCCTTAGGGTAACTGTTGTCTAATAAAAAAAAAATTGCCATTGATTCCTTTGTCTTAACTTGGTAAAATTTGAAGATTATTGACTTTAAATATTTGTTGATGGTCTCCTAAAATTTGCTACTAATGCAAATCGTTCATGGAGATCTTTCTTTTTTTTGCAGACAATTAATGACTGTTGCAATTTTTGTTTTTTTAATTAATTAATTAATTAATTTCTGGATGTATTTCGTTATGTGTACAGTGTTCTGCCTGCAGGCCAGAAGAGGGCACCAGATCTCATTATGTATGGTTATGAGCCACAGAGTGGTTTCTGGGAATTAAACTCAGGACCTCTGGAAAAGCAGCCAGTGTTCCAAATTTCTAATCCATCTTGCCAATCACTACAGATCTTCATAAATTCTCTATCTGAACTATATTCAACTTTGTTAAGAGGTGCTTATTGAAAAATATACCCATTTACTTTAGATTTTCTAATTTGGTGATGTACAGGTTTTTAAAGGCTGTCCTTAAGAGTCTCTATATCTCGACATATATGTTTATGTGTCCTTGTTTTCTTTTGAGATTTGTTAATTTGAATAGTCTCTACCTTTTAGTCAGTTTGGATAAGGTTTGTCTATGTTAATGATTTTCTCAAAGACCCAACTTTGTTTCATTGACTTCCTTGTATTGTTCAGTTTGTTTCTGTTTGATTAATTTCATCCCTTAGTTTGATTTTTTGCCATTTAGAACTGTTTGATATAATTACTCCCCATATTTCTTTGAGTCAATGTGTCATTTGTATATAGAAGGGCTACTTTTTGTGTGAGTTAATTCTTTATGCAAACATCATCCTAAAAATGTGTATCAGCTGAAAGAGTTAAAGTGTTATATTGAATAGTTATAGGAAGCATAAACAACATTCATGTTCCTGATTTTAGTGGAATTGCCAGTGTTTAAGTCAATAGTGCCTATTTTTTGTTAAAAATTGCATTTATTATGCTGAGGCATGCCCCCTGTATCCCTACTCTTTTCAAAGATTTTATTATGATGGAGTGTTGATTTTTGTCAGTTGAAGCTTCCAAAACTAAAAGAAGAAACTACAGTTAAAAGCAATAAATGACAAAAAAATTACATCATGACTGTAATCAATAAGATAAAACCATAAAATAATACAAGGAATCAGTAAAATGAGTTGATTGATAAAATTTTATAACACTGATGAATATTTATCAAAATTGAATAAAAGGCTGAAAGATTATATCCAAATTGAAAAAATTAAAAATGAAAAGTGCAACTTAATAACAAACACAAATGAAAATTTGAGAATCAAGAAAAATACTTAAAAACCCTGTATTATACCAAATTGGAAAATGAAAAAGAAATGGATGATTTTCTCAATAAATACAATTTACCAATGCTAAATTAATATTAGATAAGCAATTTAAACTGTCATATAATCTCCAGAAAAGTGAAATCAATCTGTAAAAGTCTCTCAAACAAATTAACTTTAAAGTCAGGCAGTTTTCTCATAGAATTTTACTAAACTTTTAAGATATTAATGCTAATTAGCCTCTAATTATTGCATGCACACACACACACACACACACACACACACACACACATACACACACACACACACAAAACCCAGAAAGGACATATCTTAATTCATTTTATAAGGTCTTATTTTCTGATACACAAATTAAATAAAGACCTAAAAAAAGACAATTACAGGAAAATTTATCTCATAAACAATTACGTAAAAATTTCCAGTAAAAAGTAACAAAGAAAGTCTAAGCACACATGAAAAAGATCATCTACTAAGATCAAGTAGAGTTTAGCCTACTAAACTTGTAGGGATGGTTCAATATGCATAGCTCAATGAATCTAATTCACCATATAAGCTGACTGAAAGACAAAAATCATAAGATCAACTCATTAGATGCTGAGAATATATTAGTAATCTTAAGGTACTGGAATATACTTATACATATTGTCATTACTGTTTGTGTTGTACATTGCCTTCACTCAAATCATTTATTTCATTATTGCCATCCTTAACAGCATTTCTTATTTTGTTTTCTTGAAAATTTCCTTCATTGAATATGACTCGCCAATATAACCCTTATACCTTAGACTGATGAAAAATCTCAGAAGATAATGGGAATATTGTAATACCAAGAGGAACAGAATGCCTGTTACTAAATTTTGTCTTCTAGACATGGGGGGATCCTGAACTCATGAAATTATACAGTTTTATAATCAAGTTATGCATAATAACAACACTAGCTTGCAGGTAAATGTGGTTGGGCAAAATTTTCACAGATCTGTACCTCTGACTCCTTTAAAAGGGACAATCCATTGTCTTCAGGAAAACATTTTAATCTCAAATGGTTAGTCCCAAAGACATGCACATACAATTAATGATTTAATAGTAATGTACAATAAAAGCTTTACACATACCCACATATATATAATTTTATATATATGTACTATAATTATAGAAGAGGTTACAAAATTGATGGGCTGTGTAGAATAACACCACAGTAACTGGAAGTATGAGAGAGCTGAATTGGAGGAAAGATATAATTTCAATGCTCATGCAGAATATTCTCAAAAATAAAGTTTTAAATGATAACAAATGTTTTATATCAAGTTAATGAAACAAATAAGGAAAAGTAATGATCTTAAGAGTTGACAGTGGAATGTAGATTGAAATAAAATAAAAACAAAGAGGATTTTTAGTGATTAATTTATAGGCATAACATGGACAGAACACATACAAAGATTAGATCAAAGTAAATAAATCTTGTAATAGTCAAAAATAATAAAAGATTCATTAAAATCAGAGGTAAATATGTATAAAGTTAATTTTACAGATAGAGCTCAGGTCTTAGCTTTACTCTCATTGGCATTTTCTTAATTTACCCTAATTTTCCTTGGATTGTAGCTATCTTGTCAATATTTTTCTCACTGTTAACATTACGTTTGTTTAAGCTATTCTCCAGATTGCAATTAGAATGATCTTTAAAGTTAAAACTTAAAACCTGGTTAAATTACTCAGAGAGGAAACAGCCCTTTGTAACATATGGTGATTACCAAATGTGAGTATTTAGTTTAAGTAAACGGGTAACTTGGAAAATAAGTTTGGAGATAAGGAAGAGAGATCATAAGTGATTTTTAACAAGTTTTATTTAATTCTGTGAGAAATTGGTTGATTAAACAAAGTCTTAGAATACAGAAGGGCAGAAAGAATTTTAAGGAATGCAAAACACCATAATGGGAAGGTAAAATTTAATGAACAAAAATAGCTTAATGCATTGAGATGGTTTACAAGTAAGCTAAGAAGAATGCAGTCAATTTAAGTTTATAGAAAGGAAGAAGATAAAACTTGAATGTTGTAAGAGATTAAGTGGATAATTGGGGGGGGGGCGGTGAATCAGATTCTTATGTCAGACCAAACTTTCCTTTTTTTTTTTTTTTTTTCTGTGAACTTTCTTGGTTTTTGCCCTTCCAGCCCATTTGTATTCTCTGTTTCAGCTCTCAGTACCTAGAAACAAGTTGTACTGGAGCCCACAGATCTCATATCTGGAAAGAACTTAGGACCACTCCCTACCATGCAACACATAAAAAAACAAACGCTCTTAGAATACAGAGAGGAAAACAGAAACCATGCAACTGAAAATCTACTCAACAAACAAAAACCCAGATATCAACACCCGGAACGGCAATAATCTCAAACCCAGATGCCAAGATAACAGCATAAAAATACAATCACTAATAATGGGAAGGCAATGTTTCCACTAGAGTCAGAAATCCAATAAGTCCTGGAACATGAAATAGATGTGAAAAATAAGACAAGAACCTATAAAATACCTATGAGGAATATTATCAAAGATCTTAAAGTGTATGTGAATAAGTCTCAAAGTGAACTGTATAAAATACACAAAATCACACACATCCCATGTTCATGCATGTCTGTGCATGTGCATGCACGCACACACACACACACACACACACACACACACACACACCTCTTTGTAGGATGAATGAAATGATGGAAATTGTTTAAGACATGAAAGTTAAAATATAATCAATACAGAAAACTGAACCTGTCTATGTGAAGGAATCCCCTATACAGATACAATATAATGTTTCTGGTAAAATAAGCATAGCTTCCAAAAAGTAATTATCAAATAGCATTTTTCATTAATAATCATCAACTTTCTATTAAAAATAAATGATAGGGAAAAGTTTTATAAAATTTACCCTGACAATTGTCAGTCTTTTATTTTTAAACTCTGGCTACACTTCTATGACCATAGATTAGTTTTACTCACATAAGTATGTTTCAGAATGATCTTTGATAATTCTATAACAATTATCAAATCTTATTTTCAAAGCAGATTCCTTTCTTCTTCATGTATTCATGTTCACTGAATATTTTCATGACTATTACAATGTTACTCTTTTAAAATATATTTATATTATATTAATAAACACTTTCAATACATTTTTCCATAGTCCTTTCATTGTCTTATCTATAAAATTTATACTTTAGAAATAATTGTTTTTAATGAAAATCTGAAACATATAATTTTGTACTAATATAGATATCCCATAGGTAACATTATTTATAATATTGCTTTATAGACACATTTTATAAAACATAGCTTCTTTACGTAGTAAATTAAAGATACTGTTTGTGGCGCTTTGTTTTGTTTTGTTTCAGTTTTTTTTTTTTCACTTTGGGTGTGTGTGTCTCTGTGTGTGCTTATTTAACGGTTTCTTAATCTTAGCTATCCATTCTGCCAGGTGGTGTGAGATAACTTAGGAACTGAATTTTCCTTGTTATTGGTTTTCTTCAACTCTGATGCCCTAGGGCACAACCCCACAGAAATGAAGCTTCAAAGTAGGCTTTGAGCTAAAGTAGGAAAGGCCAAGTTGCCCCTGTGGGTTAGAGTATCCTTCTGGACATTATGTTTTCTTGGCATCTGTAGATCTCACTAATTCGATAAGGAAAAGAATCTCCCAAGAGACACTGGACAGAAAAACCACTCTGAGAGGATCAGCTTCTAGCATCCTGATTGACAGAATGAGCTAGATTATCCCTGAAGACCTCAAAGCTGAGATTCTGATATCAGCAAACAATTGATGCAGACCTTTCTTTTTCTTTTCTTTCATATAGATTTGGATCCTTTATTCTCCATCCAGGAAAAATTGCAATAAACTTTGCTAAAATTCACATTAAATTTCTGATCTAAATTTTAATTCTTCCTTGCAGAATTGAACCTCAGGCAGGTGACCTATAGCTACTTTATATCTGGGTTTTTTGGTATTTTCTTTCAATGACAAATTATAAAAAAAAAAATCACCGCAACAAGATAAAATATATATTATTTAACATAGTTATTTCTATAATAAGGTAAAATTAATGTTATAAGAAGATAAAACATTACAATGTAAACAATTACTTTTTAGAAAGGATTAGTCATTTTTTGTTTGAAAGAATTAGCTTAGAGAGATTACAGATTCAAGAATTTAATTTTTAAAAGAGACATTTGTAAAAATAGTCTGTTAGTTAATCTGGAGATTTATTTTGAAAAATATCAGAGGTTATATAGCTTCTCTAAGTGTATGTAGTGGTAGTTAAGAATTATTAAAGACTGTTAAAATTGATAATGTTATGATTGACAGGTTTTTATTGTAAAGTTATACCATTTAATTGGGAAAAGGGAAATAGAAAGGAGTGTCATGTAGCCAAGCCATTTTTCAAAATCATTACATAGGTAAAGATGGACTTGACCCCTGAATTTTCTTGCATCCAAGTGTGGTGTTTACAGGCATGTATCAACAGAACAAACTGTGAGCACCCCTTCAAATAATCTATGCTGCTAGGGACTGGAAATTTTTTGAAGCGACGATTGGCAAATTCCAGGATATTCCATTACTGTCTGCCTTTAACAGCATGTTGTCAATTAAGGCAGATGGTCACCATGGCAGCAATACTCTTGATATCTAAGGATACTACCACTTCCTTTGCAAACAATATTTTAAACACAAAGCCATGACTTCTGCTACCAGAAGCCTTTATTGGGCCTTATTGCTCCAAACAAGTTACACAGACTAGAAACCACTATCACAATCTCCTATGAGGCTTTGTAAAAAGTAAAGAACCTAACCAATTTACAACAACTTTCACACAGGATTAGAGTCAGACTTTTTCCTGACTCAACAAAAATTTTGAAATATGTGAAAATTGTGATTGGTCAAATTAGAGGCCTTGACTTAAGAAGATTGCCATGGTTTGTATATAGAAACTGGGCTTAAGCATCACAATCTCATAAATTATACAAGCATTTTTCCCCCATGTTTTAGTGGTTAGTGCAGAAAGCTTCTCTCCCATGTACTGCCCAAATGCTCTGTCATTGAACTATCATTAGGCTTAGATTAAAGCATCTCTTGAACCGCATTTTGTTGCATATGTTTGGTCATTTTCTTGAACAGATCATGGAACAGTAAGAGCAGGTAACTATCTGGTGTTTCTTCCAAAGACATGGGATGGGATGCATGTTAGTTTTGGGAGGCTGCAGTATTCATTGGGTATAAACACTTTATCCTCTTGTGCTGCAGAGCCTTGACTCACGTAGCAGCTAGAAGGTAAACAAAAAGTTGAAGAGAGAGGGTAAAACCAGAGACTGCAAAAATAGTGAAGATCTTTAAAAATGTTAGAAATCTGAAAAGGCACAGGGCATGACAACAAAAGAAATTTGAAAAACTGAGTGAGGAAATCCATAGCTTAGATACAATGAATGTTTCACAATTATGTTGAGATATAATGAATGGCTAACATTTGCAGGACCTAGACCTGGAGTCACTACACTAACTTATAGATTTTGAACCATTAAATGGAAGACTTATGATGCAGAGTCTCTTGAACACTTATGTCTTGATTATTTAAGTCTCTGGCATTGAAAACTCTAGTTCTCAAGTTCTCTGTGTTCGAAAGTCAAGAAAAAACTTCAAAATAGAGATATCAACACCAAATACCTGTTCTTTGTTTAATTTTCATAGTATTAGAGTAAAAACACATCACAGGTGTATGTGTGTGTGTGTGTGAGAGAGAGAGGGGGGGAGAGACTTTGTGATGAAACAGAAGGGAAATATAACTTGTATTTTGAATATAATCAATTTTCTGTGTGCTAAATACCTGCACATGTGACTTCTCCAAAAATATGTTACTCAGGGATTGGATGAGCCAGTTGGGTCAAAGAAAATACAAAGAATCAACTAATTTGGGCTCACAGGGATTCATAGAGACTGAACAGATAACCAAGGAGCCTGCTTGGGACTGACCTTGGCTATCTGCATATATTCTAATTTGTGTAGTTTGATTTTCTTGTGGAATTCCTATCAGTGGCAACAGGGGCTGGCTCTGACATTTTGACTGACTTTTGAAACCCTAATTCTCATATTGTGTGGCCTTGTTCAGCTTTAATACAAGGGAAAGTGCCTAATCTAACTGCAATTTAATAATCAATATTGGTTGATATTCATGGGAAGATTGCTCTTTTCTGAAAAAAATAATGGATGATTGGATTGGAGAGGGTGAGAAGTTGGGCAGGATGAAAAGAGGGAAAACTTTGGTCATAATGTAAATAAAATAATAATATTTTAAAATATAACTTTTAAATGTTAGGCATTTTTTTAGCATAAAGATAGACCTCAGGGCATTTTGGAACTTTTTAAAAAATGTGGCAAAAGTTTTGGGCAAATAATACTGAGCAGGTATAAGAGTTATTTTTTCATCATTTAATTTATGATCCTAAATATAGCAAATTGTAAAATCCATTAGTAAACTAGCATTATTGCAAAAACAGGCAGTCAAGTTAGTGAGAAAGCTTTTAAAATGCATAACCATTATTAATCTACTAATTTAAATAAGATTACTTTAAATTATTAAAATCCTATGATGAAAAAATGACAAATTTAGAAAATAATTTGATAATTTGATTGTTAAGCAGATGCCAAGCACTAGATCATTAGGAAACTGGTATTATTCAATTTATTTAACAGGTTAAGGATTCTTTTATGAGTATTGATGCCACAATGCAAACAAAAAAATGTTGATCATCTTCTAATTATGGTACATGTAGTAGTAACTTAATATTTCATAAATTATACTCTGAAATTTTCTATTTAATGATACTTACTTTTGTCTTTGTAAGATAACATTGAACATAGTTTGTCAAACAGAGTATTAGGAAAGCTATATCTATGATTAAGTTAAATTAATTTGAACTCCTTGAGTTAGAATTACATCAAGGTGTAGGTAGTTGTAAATGGTTTCCACAAACCTTCAATATATAAGATATACAGACAATATCACTTAAGCTTTGTTGTGTTATTTTTTTCTCTTAATTTCACCAATTTTTACAGTGTCCTTGAGAATTTCACATCCTGTGCCCTAATCCCACTTATTTTCCAGTCTATCTACTTCCCCCATTGTAGTGTCTACCCATAAGAAAGCTACAAAACATTAAAAATTTGGTGAAATTATCAAAAAAGAACACTACTTTGCTTCTCTGCCATTTTCACTTCTCCATGACCTCTTCACTCACCTTAATTGCCCAGGGTGCTGCTATGTGTGTCATGTAGTGTACCATTTTGCCAGACAACTTTTACTTGGAAATATTTATGATATAATGAGTTGTTGCTCAGATTCAAGCCCTCTGGTTTTGTTACACTGTTAATTTTGGACTCCCAACAAAATTCCTCTCTAATAACCTGCTGTTGTCCTGAGTCCTGTGGATCCTACAGCTCTGGTTATACAGGATCAGTGCTTTACAGATTCCAGCAGGTCATAGATAGTAGATGTTGGGTTGTGCTAAATCAAAGCCATTATGTGTGCCTAGGTGGCAACTTAGTTGGTCAGTATATATAAGATGTTGGGACAATTCCTCTCATGTGAGTGGCAGAGCCATCATTCCTTGGCCCAAGGTAAGGGGCAGAGTGAGTTTTCCCAACTCTCAGAGATTAGCTCTCAAACTAGGGGAGATGCCAGATTTCAGGTCTCAGGGTACATGAATTATCCCAGGACTCAATCTTCTGTAAGGGTAGAGGGCAGGTCACTCTGGACCACTGAAAAGTGGGGTCAGCAGAGGGCTCTTTTACTAAAACACATGGTTTAGCACACAGTGCATATAGGCACCTGTGGTAACAAAGACAATGAACAAAGATACAGACACCAGTTGCAACTGTTGTAAAACTTTTTGTTAGGCAATCATGCATACTGTTGGGATTATTGCATATGCTTCAATAGTACACAAGTATGTACTTTTTTTTTTCAAAAAATAGTGCATTTATGTCTTTCACTAAATTCAGGATGTCATGCAAATGTAGATATACTCAATTCACTTTAATCATTTTCTTTTAAAATTTAAAAGAGGAAACTTTGAGTTGAATTTTTGAGAAACTGCATCATTATTTTCAAGGACTGAAATTTGAAATGCTTTTTTAAAAAAATGACATTGACCACACTCACGTGTTTACTTTATTTCCTAGTTTACTAGATGATTTAGTCCTAGTTTACTAGATGATTTAGTTTAACATATATATTAGAAAACTTACTTTGTTAAAAATAAAGTATCTTTATATATATTCTTAAATCTCAAATGTGAGAGCACATTTGAGATTTAAGAATGTATCAAGAATGATTTGAATGTTTTGATTCCTTAAATACTACAAAAAATATATCCTAATGATATATTTGACCATAGAAAGAATATTTTTAAATTTATTTTAAATCTGTGATTATTTGGTGTATCACAAAAGAACTGAGATTCCAAACATCTACAGGCTATGAGATCTTTGTCTTATGTATGCACTGCCACTGATAATGGAGGATTCATCATATGAGAGCATCTAGAATGCCCGTGATTTGCCTGAAAACATTTAACAAGAATCTTGAAGGTAGGAAGAAAATTTCAGATACTTGTTTTCAATATGATTTAAATATATTCATATTTCATCATCTATTTATCTATTAATTCAATAATATATAAGATAATTATTATTGTAAATGTCTTGTTTTAAAACTGCACAGATGAGAAACCTTAGCAATTTTAACAAAAACACAAATTTTGGCCCATGTCTCTTAATTAGTGATCAGAAAATAGAAAGCAAAAAGGCCCAAATATGGCAGATATTTTGCTTTAAAAATGGATCACTTTCTAAATTGACTTCTAAGAACAGTGGGGTATCTATTTGGAGAGAAATAAGTACAAGTAGCAAACATGTATTCTAAATGATTGGTATTCCAAAGCATCATATGTCCATAAAGACACAAAATATTGGTTGGTAGTTGAAAAACCACCACAACATATTTGGTTAAATGATTCTTAAATTATTCCAAATTGTGAATTTGAAGGTATAGCATTCCTCAGTTTAAAAACAGTTTTATAATACGTTCTGACATTAGGTAGAAAATATACTTTACTTTCTGCGTAACACTGCTAAAAACAGTGTTGACTTCACTTTCCACACAGTAACAAAAATATGGCAGCATTAAAGTCCTTAGATTATATTCAGCTATTGAAAATAGAATTTGAGGACTTTGAAAATTCTCCATCCCTTCCTTGTTCCCCCCATACCCTATATTGCCACCTCCCCAGTCTAGAGCAGAGTCAGAGGTGAGCAGAGTCCAGCTACTAGGCCACTAACCTGGAGAATACCTCTGAGGGATCAGGGTCACATCTAAGTGTCTGATCTCAGGTTCTTCCAGCAGACAGGCCCTAGGCTTTAGCTGTGAGTGGACTCCTCTAGAGATCCCTAGCTTACCTGACTGGGCCTTGTCTCCAGGGCAAACTGGGTCATCAGACAAGGACTGAAGACCTTGAAACTCCAACCCCTGCCCAAAATGGACTTCACAGATCAAAGAGACCCTTTGCTCAGAACAGAGAGAAGACACAAAAGCCCTCTAGCCACAACCGACTAGGAGCTGACCAAGTGTGAACCACCAAAGCCATCGGTAGATGCCAGTGCAAGAATACATATAACAATATAAAGAACAACCAGGCAACATCAGAAGAAACTGGTGGTTCTATAACACCAAGACCTGATAGAACAATGAAGAAGAAACAGTAGCAAAAAAATAGCAAAAACAACTTTAAAAAGATTATTGAAGTCTTCAAAGAGGATATGAAAAATTCCCTCAAAGAAATAGAAGAAAATACCAACAAAAACTGGAAGAAATGAACAAATCTTTGAAAGAAAACCAAGAAATGGAAAAACAAAAATAAAAGAAATATTTCAGGAACTAAAAATTGAAAGAGAAGCAACAAAAAAAGCACAAAATAAAGCAGGGTAGAAATAGAATATCTGAAGGAAAGTGCTGGAACTGCAGACAAAAGCATAACCAACAGAATCCAAGAGATGAAAGAGAGAAATTTGGAGTAGAAGACTCAATAGCAGAAATAGATACATAAGTCAAAGGACACACAAAAACCATAAAAGCTTTAACACAAAATGTTCAGGAAATTTGGGACACCAGAAAAAGACCTAACCTGAGAACAATAGGAATAGAAGAAGAAGAAGAAGAAGAAGAAGAAGAAGAAGAAGAAGAAGAAGAAGAAGACCAGACCAGTTCAAAGGCACAGATAATGTACTCAATAAAATCATAGAAGAAAACTTTCCTAAACTAAAAAAGGAAATGCCTGTAAAGATGCAAGAAGCTTACATAACACCAAATATATTTGCCCCCCCCAAAAAAGACCCCTCACCACATAATAAATAAGCCACAAAACATACAGAACAAAAAAAGTTTAAGAACTGCAAAAAAAGGGCCAATTTACCTATAAAGGCAGACGCTTCAGAATCACACCTGACTACTCAATGAAAACAAGAAGATCTTGGTCAGAAGTTATACAGACACTAAAGAACATGGATGACATCCTGAATACTATACCCAGCAAAACTAACAATCACCATAGATGGAATAATCAAGATATTTTATGACAAAGCTAGACTTAAACAATACCTATCTACAAATCTGGCACTTCAGAAAGCATTTGGGGGAAAAACTCCAACATAAGCATTACAGATATACCTATGAAACCACAAACAATCAATAACCACACAGAAAAGAACCTCAGAGAAAGGAAATACAAATAAGCTACCAAAAAAATAACAGAAAATATCAATCAATGTTCACTAATATCTTATAATATCAGTGGACTCACCTCACCTATAAAAAGACACACACTAACAAGATGGATACAAAAACAGAAGCCATCCTTCTGCTGCATACAAGAAACACACTTAAATCTTGAAGACAGACACAGGCTCAGAGTAAAACGTAGGGAAAACTTTTTCTAATCAAATGGCCCTAAGAAACAAGCTGGTGTTGCTGTCCTGATATCTAACAAAGTAGACTTCATATTAAAATCAATTAAAAAAGAGACCAGGATGGACATTACCTATACATCTCAGGGAAAATTGCTGAAAATGAGATTTCAATCCTGAATATTTATGCCTCTAATATAAGGGTACTTACATAATGTAAAAAAATACTGTTAAATGTCAAAACCCACATCAACTGTCACACTCTAATAATGGGAGAATTTAATACCTCACTTTCACCCTTGGATAGGTCAACAAGTCAGAGAATCAATAGAGAAATAAGGTGTCTAACAGAGGTTATGTTGCAAATGGATTTAATAGATATACATAGAAGCTTCCACCTAAACACAAAGGAATTTATATATTTCTCAGCACCACATGGAACTTTCTCTAAAATTGACCACATAATTGTCTATAAAGCAAATATCAATAGATAAAAAAATGGCATTAATCCCTTGTATCAGGGCCTAAAGGTAGAGTTCAACAACATCAAAAAGCACAGAAAGCCTACCAACACATGGAAACTAAGTATCACTCAGCTGAAGCAACTGTGAGTCACAGAAGAAATTAACAAAGAAATCAAAGGTTTACTAGTATATAATGAAAATAAATCCACAATGTACCCAAACTTGTGGGACACAATGAAAGTCATCATAAGAGGAAAATGCTTAGCACTAGATGCCTATAAGAAAAACCTAGAGAAATCCCACACTAGAGAACTAACAGAACAGCTGAAAGTTTAGAACAATTACTTCACCTAGGAGGAGTAGAAGGCAGGAAGTCATCAAATTTAGAGCTGAAATCATTACAATTGAAACAAAAAGAACAATACAAAGAATCAATGAAACAATAAGTTGGTCATTGAGAAAGTCAACAAGAAAAATAAACCCATATCCAAACTAAACAAGAAGCAGAGAATGAGTATCCAAATCAACCAAATCAGACATGAAAAGGGTGACTTAACAACAGACCCCAGGAATTCTAGAGAACTATCAGGTCATACTTTGAAATCATTACCCCACAAAAATGGAAAACCTAGAAGGAATGGACAGCTTCTTGGACAGGTACCATTTACCAAAATTAAATCAAGATCAGGTTAAATACCTAAAGAGACCTAAAACCCTAAAAGTGATTGAAGCTGTCAATAAAAGTCTCACAAGTAAAAAAGCCCAGGTCCAGATGGTTTCAGTACAGAGGTCTTCAAGACATTTAAAGAGGAGTTATTAGAAACATTCTTCAAAATATTTCACACATTAGAAACTGAAGGAATATTGCCAAACTCTTTTCATGAAGCCAAAATTACCCTAAGACCCAAGCCTCTCAAAGTCACAAAAAAAGAAGGAGAATTACTGACCAATTTCCCTATGAATATTGATGCAAAAATTCTCAACAAAATTCTGGCAAACTGAGGAGAACAACATATAAAAAATATCATCCACCATGATTAATAGGGTTCATCCCAGAAATTTAGGGATAGTCCAACATATGAAAAACTGTAAATGTTATACGTCATATAAACAAACTGAAAGAAAAAAAACCACATGATCATATCCTAGGATGCTGAAAGAGCCTTTGACAAAATTCAACACTCCCTTATGGTAAAAGTCTTGGAAAAATCAGGAATAGAGAAAAATATCTATATATAATAAAGACATTTAAAAAGAAGGCAATATCCAGCATCAAACTTAATGGAGAAAAACTCAAAGCAATCCCACTAAAATCAGGAACAAGACAGGGATGTCCTCTCTCCCCTTATCTGTTCAATATAGTTCTCGAGGTTTTAGCTAAAGTAATAAGAGAAGGAAAAGAGATTAAGGGGATACAAATTAAAAAAGAAGAAGTAAAACTATCTCTATTTGCCAATGATATGATTGTATACATAAGTGATTCACAAAATTCTGCCAGGGAACTTCTACTTTTGATTAACACCTTCAGCAATGAAGCATGATACTAGATTAACTCAAAGAAACCAGTAGCCATCCTATACACTAAAGATAAAAGGGCAGAAAAAGAAGTAAGGGAAACATCACCCTTTATAATAGCTACAAATAGCTTTAAATACCTTGGAGTAATGAGAACCAAAGAAGTAACAGATCTATCTGACAAAAACTTTAAATCACTGAAGAAAGAAATTGAAGAGGATATCAGAAAATGGAAAGATTGCCTATGTTCCTGGATAGGTAGTATCAACATAGTAAAAATGGCAATTCTACCAAAAGCAATCTACAGATTCAATGCACCTCTCATCAAAATCCCAACACATTTTTTTGCAGACATTGATTTAGAATAACAAGATATCCAGGATTGCCAAAACAGTTGTGCTCAACTAAAGAACCTCAGGAGGTATCACCATCCCTGACTTCAAGTTATACTGCAGAGCTACAGTAATAAAAACACACTCGTGGATCAATGAAATCAAATTGAAGATTCCGACATTAACCCAAAAGAACCTATGAATACCTGATCTTTGACAAAGAGGCCCAAAATATTTAATGGAAAAAAAGATAGTATCTTTAACAAATGGTGTTGGCATAGCTGGATCGTAATATATAGAAAACTGCATATAGATCCAAGTCTATCACCCTGCACAAAACTCAAAATCAAGCAGATCAAAGATTTCAACATATACCTCGCTACACTGAACCTGATAGAAAAGAAAGTGGGAAATACCCTCGAACTATTTGGCACAGGCAACCACTTCCTAAATATAACACCAGTAGGACAGGCACTAAGAACAACAATCAATAAGTGGGACCTCTTGAAACTGAGAAGCTTCTGTAAAGTGAAGGATACAGTCTATAAGTCTAAACAACAGGCTACAAAATGGGAAAAGACTTTCACTAACCCTACACGGGGTTAGTGTAGGGTTAACCCTGACGGGGATTGATGTCGAAAATATATAGGGAACTAAAGAAACTAGAGCCCAAATCCTTGAATAACCCAATCAAAAAATGGGGTTCAGACTAAAAAGGAAATTCTCAGCCAAAGAATTACTAATGGCTGAAAGGTACTTGAAAAAGTGCTCAACATCTTTAGCCATCAGAGAAATGCAAATCAAAACAACTTTGAGATACCACCTTAAAACTGTCAGACTGGCTAAGATGAAAAACACAGATGACAGCCTATGCTAGAGAGGTTGCTGAGCAAGAGGAACAGTGCTCCATTTTTGGTGAGTAAGTAAACTTGTTCAGCCACTCTGGAATGCAGTATGGTGGTTTCTCAGAAAACTGGGAATCAATCTCTCTAAAGATCCAGCAATACCACTACGGGGCATATACCCTTAAGATGCACATTCGCACTCAAAAGGCATTAGCTCAGCTATATTCATAGCAACATTATTCATAGTAGCAAAAAACTGGAAACAACCTAAATGTCCCTAAACTGAAGAATGGATTAACTAACTGTGGTACATCTACACAATGGAGCACTCAGGAGAAAGAAAAAATGAAATCCTAAAATTTGCAGGCAAATGGATAGATGTGGACAATATCCTCCTGAGCAGGATATCACAAACCCAAAAGGATAAGCAGAGTATGTACTCCCTCATTAGTGGACTTTAAGGAAAAAGCAAAGCTTGTCCAAGCTGCAAATCACAAAACTGTATAGGTTGGGATCTGAAACACCTTGAACTGGCTCCTTGGAGCCCATTCCCTCCAGAGGAACACCTTACTCAGTCTTGATGTTGGGATGAGGAAAGTGGATCTGCCTGGTGTGGTTACTGAACTAAGCCATTTTGGGACCTTGAGACCTTGGGACCTTTGGACCTCCTGCCCTTGCTCCTGCGGAGATAAAGTGATGGGGAGAAGAGTGAGTGATGGGTAGGGGCAGGAGGGGCAAGAGAGTCTGAACAAGGTGATACATGGATTAAAAAAATATGACTTTATTCATAATAATGAAAATCATGAAATAAAAGCAAAAAATGAAAAGAGGATTTAACATTTGATAAAGAACCTCTGGAAATAAAAAAATTGAATTTTTCTGCAACAATGTTATTCTGCTTTAAAGATTTTTCATATGATTTAGTGCTCTCTGGTGATTTTGACTAAAAAAAAGAATTCTATGCTTTAATGTCAAGATAATAAAATGTACTTCGTTGAAATTTATTTTAAATGATTTTATTCTGTTTGTTTTACTGTTTTATAATGAATAAGTTTTGGGGAAAGGTAACAACTATTAAGTTTGATTTTTGTAGTCTAGGGTACCTTGCACACAGGCTGAGTGAGTGGATGTGTCATGGGAAGTTACTCTGCATAGTCAAAGTGTATTTCTTTTGTCATCTCACATCAGCATCTATGATGTGTCTTGCTACTACTCACTGAATCTAGAAGTATTTAACCAAAAGATCCTTTAGGTTCCACAGTAAGAGAGTTTTGTCAATTAATTATAGGCATCATTTATCCATTTTTTTCAAGTAGAACATAGTCAATTTTATTACTCTCATACATCACTTGTCTGACATGTTTAATACTTATCTCTTGGAAGCGTCCAAACATAGTAAGAAGTTTCTTGTGAGACATGTTGAGGTATAAATACATGTTTAAAATGACTTTGAAAGAAATACAATTGCAAATGTTTTACCTAAATTCTGAAACTACTAAGTATTGTTTACATTTTAATTAATTGTTCCACTTAATTTTTACAATCTTGAAAAAGAGAGGCAAGAATTTTGAAATGAAACTATTTACATGTTTTCTCACAGATAATGTAACAATAACAACAACAACAAAAATAAAATAAAGGAAGATGTTACCATTATATGCCAAGGTTTTTTTAACAAGTAGTGATAGCACAAAATAAATCCATGACCACAACTGTGCAGTGTTATTTTCAAGGTGGCATATGAAAATATATACATTTGTAAAGGATGACAGAAGAATAAAAGAATAATTTGGTCAAAGAGGACTCCTTGTGAGATGTTTTATTATGCACCAGAAATGTTCTGCCCAGCTTATGTGTTTCAAAACTTGATCTTCTGCTAGAGCCTCTGATTCGCATATTTACAGACGTTTTGTAGCATAAGGTACAGCTGTCAGATATAATTCAATAAATAAAGAAAATTTGATGAAACTCCTTCCTGTCCATCAGTCTTTTGATTCACATCCTGCTCCATGATCAATCATTATGTGAAGATGTGATTCTTTATACTCCCCACAAAGTGCATGGAACCTCTCAAACTTTGTGAGTCTTACACACTCTAATAAACTATATCCTCAGAATTTGTGAGCAACACTCAATATGTTTTCCTCTAAATTGCTTCTGTCAGGTGTTTTGTCAAACTAAAAAGAAAAATAGCTAATGCAAGAAGTCATGCCAATCTTTCTTTGAAGAGGAAACAGAAAGTCACTGGCTAAACCTGTTTTAAAGTATCAAGGAATGTAAAAATTTGCTCTTTAAAAGGATGAAAACAGTTGCAGCCTGTTGGCCAAACTGACCAGAAGAAAGAAAGGAATAACCCAACCCACAGAATCAAAAATTAAAGATTTAACACATGACAAAGAAATACAGACTACTGCAAATACTTTAAAACCCGAACTTGATAAAGGTGAAGACATCTAAAAAATATGGGTAAACCTCTTTACATAGCAAAATTCCCAAGATAAAACAAAAAAAAAAATTAAAAAAAAAACCTATCAAAAAGGAGGAAGAGGTTGAAACACAAGCCTTCTGACTCACAAAATCTGGGCCCACATAGAGTTGAGCAGAAAATCACACTGAAATTTTTTTCAGTCTTAAAAAAAAATTAGAAATATGAGGGCTCACTCCTAAACTAGTTTTGCAAAACCAGTATCACTCTGATACATAGAGCAGGGAAGGATACACATACATAAAAAATACATAAAAATATAATTACAGATTGATATCTCTGATAAGTATTCATGCAAATATTACCATCAAAGTATAAGTAAACCAAAAACAAGCCATTTCAAAATTATCGTACATCTTGAACAAGCTATCTTGCCTCAGAAACGCATGATCAATTCAACATATGTGAATCAATGAGTATAATAAATAACGTAAATTTAAATACAAAACTAACATAATCATCTTCAAATATGTAGAAAAAGACTTTGATAAGATTCAGAATAGGTAAATTAATTAGTTAAAAATAAAATGTTTAAAAAAAAACAAGAATGTATTGTTTGCACATATGTCAAGTATACACAAATATATACAAATAAACAAATATAAAAACATTTTAAAGTTACAAAAGAAATTTACCATACTTGGATGGTATAAGTCTTAGAGCAAATAGGACTAGATGGGACATATTAACATAGTCACTCACAACATTGTCCAAAGTAGGGAAAAATTCGAATAATTACATTAAAATCATAAATGAGACAGGGATGCCCACCATCCTCTCTCCCTTTAAATATAGGGATGGAAGCTCATGCCCAAACAATGAGGAATGGAGAAAGAAAGAAAAAGATACAGAAAAAAGGGAGAGAATAAATTATCTGTAGTTACAGGTGATTTGATATTATGCCTAAGAGATCCCCAAAATTCCCCAGAAAACTACTCTATGCAGTAAATAGTTTTAGTTAAGTGACATGCTATAAAATCAATGTATAAAAATTAGGAGCTAAGCCACATTGGGACCTTCAGACCTCCTGCCTTTGCTGGGAAGGAGATAAAGAGAAGAGAGAGTGACTGGAAGGGGTGAGAGAGGGAAGAGATTTTGAACAAGGGTACACATGGATACAAATATGATTTTATTCATAATAAAAAATTAGGAGCTTTTCTAAACAATGCAAGAAGTAGAGAAAGGATCATAGACATGTTCCTTTTTTACAATAGCATCAAAGAAAACATATGAGAATGAACCTAACCAAGGAAGTGTACAGTATACAACGACAGCTTCAGATTTAATGCAACCACATTAAAAAATAGGTGCAGCTTTGTCACAGAAATAGAAAAATATATTCTAAAATTAGTATGTAACCACAACAGATTCTAAATTGTCAAAACATTCATGAGCAAATAAAATACAAGAAAAATTACCATTGCACTCTTCAAAATGTATCATCGAACTAAAGCAAAAATAAAAGCAATATTACAATAGGACAAAGCAATCATGTAGAAAAATGAAACAAAATGAAAAATCTGTTTGAGCACTCATGATTACACCTGTCTGGTATTTGAGTGGAAAATACACACATTGGAAAAAGGACAGCATCTTCAATAAATGCTACTGTGAAAATTGGGTACCACATTTAGAAGAATGTGATTAGATCCGTGTCTATCACCCTATACACACACACACACACACACACACACACACACAATGATTCCACATTCCTCATATATCTCAACTTGAAACCTGAAACACCAAAATGCTGGAAGAAATAATATGTAACCTACATGTTGTAGCTGTAGGAAAGGAGATTCTGAGTATGACTCTATTTGCCTAAGAATTAAAGCCAACTGTTGACAAATGTGATTTCAGAAAGCGAAAATGTGACCTCCTAAATCTAAAAGGCTACTGTGAAGTTTAGGAAATAATACAGAATGAAGGGAAAACAAGAGATTTTGAAACATTGTCAGGCATAGATACAACAGAGGACTACTATCCAGAACATACAAATAAATCATTTCAAAAACAAAGATTCAAGGAGAAAACTTACCCAACCTAAAAATAGGCTAGGGATCTAAGGAGAGTATTATCAATAGAAGAAATGAAAGTAGAACTCATAAATAATTCAAATTCATAATTAGTAATAGAAAAAGGCAAATTAAAACCACTTTAATATTTCAACTTACTATGTTCAAATGTCTAAGATCAAACAACTGACAAATGCTGACAAGATTCTGGTGAAAGAGAACCTTGATTCACTCTTAGTGGGCATGCAAATTGGTACAGCCGATCAGCAAATCAATATGAAGAACACAAAATACCTAAAACAAAGAAAAACTCAATATAACCCAGATATGCCACTCCTCATTATGTTCTCAAAGGACTTAATGTCCTAACTCACAAATACTTGTTCAGTATTATTCATTGTTGCCTTATTCACTATATCCAGGAAATGGAAATACGTAAATGTCCTTCAGCAAATAAATTGATAATGAAAATTAAATACATGTACAAAAGAAGTACTATTTAGTTATATCAGAAATGCAATAATGAAAAAAATTACAGTAAAAAATCTAGATAGATTTTGTCTTAGTTTGAGTTTTTATTAAGATACCATGACCACAGAAACCACAGAAAAGGAAAATATTTAATTGGTGTGGTTCACTTACAGTTGAGATGTTCAGTCCATTATCTTCATGGTGGGACAAGGTGACATGCAGGGAGAAATGCTGGAGAAATAGCTAAGAGTCCTATGTCCTCAGGCAAAAGAAAGTGGCTTTTGAGACATGAGGCAGTATGTTGATCATGAGAAACCTCAAAGCGTGCTTTCACAGGGATACACTTCCTCCAACAAGACCTCACTCACTTTAACAAAGCCACAATGCATAACTGTGCCATTCTCTCTGAGGTTATGGGGGAGGGTAACTATATTCTAACTACCATAGACCTATAAAAATTATATGGAGTAAGATAACCCAGACACAGAAAGGCAAATACTACATGTAGTTACTCATTTGCCATTCCTATCTCCATAGCTTCAGATGTGAGCATATAACATGAAATAAACACTGAAATGAGGACAATATTAAGAGACCATACAAAGTGGAGCTTGAGAAGGAATGAGCAGAATACAAGTGATGCAAAGTAGAAAATGTGAATTAAGCAAAGGTGCTTCAACTTGGGAGAACAAGGGAAGGTAAACACAGAAGAGAGCACAAGAGTCCTATAACAAACAATGTTTGATGTTTGATAAAACCTACAACAATTTATATTTGCATAAAGTTATACTATGTATATACACACATATGTTCAAGTAAATGCAGAAAAATACGTGTATCTTAAAGGCAGTTATGCCACTTGGGTTCCCTCCCATAATTATAGACTTACAAAAGTACCTAATAGCAGCCACAAAGAACTTCATCTTGAATGGGCAGTGAGGGTAGTAGTCTTTCAAAACAATGCAGACAAGTTACATAGCCCTTGGTTACATTTTAGCAATTTAAGGTAGGCTTCTATTCCTGAAGACATGTACACTGCAGGGAAAGGATTTAGATGATTTGAGTTGGATGGGACTTGAAAAACTGTTTCCTGAGCTTTTTTGGCTGGGAGACTTTTAATAAGAGCTTCTATTTCCTGAGGGGCTATAGGTCTATTTAATGGTCATTTATCTTATCTTGATTTAATTTTGGTAAGAGGTACCTGTCTAGAAATGTCAATCTTTCTTTTAGGTTTTACAATGTTGTAAAATGTAGATTTTTGAAGTATGACCTAATGATTCTCTGGATTTGATGGGTGTCTGTGTAGCGGGAAATTAAAAACTATATATGTGTGTGAGTTGTAACAGAACATAAAAGCTGACAGGGGCGTGGTCACTGAAAACGAGATTTAGACAACACTTAAAAAAAAACAAGACACAAGCGTTTTATCACACAGAGCTCTCACAAAGAAACAGGGCTTTTGGTTTGTGACAATAGAGCACTGGGCCAGCGACAAAAAAATATGGCGGCATGGCGCGTTATAATTTTATCTTTTAACTTTTTAAAAAACCTTCTCTATTTTATAAATAATTCTCACAAAATAAACCTCACTTAAAACATATCTCATGACAAGTTTCTACCACAATAATTGGCGCCCCACATTGGGTGCCATCTGTTGTCGTAAGTTTTTTTTTTTTTTTTTTTTGGCACTTGTTTGGTTTTGGGAGGTTTGTGACTTGGTGTGCGCAGTTGCAGTGGTTTGAAACTTGGTCTGCGTGTCCGCAGCTTTTGTCTCTTAAAAGAAATGAAATTATATGTTTATATATTTTAACACTGTATGGCCCATATGTTATGTATATTATTAGTTAGCTTTTTTATTTTAAATTAACTTATTTTTATGAATTTATTTATTATGTGGCTTGTAGCCCATGGCTTATTTGAATTTTTATATGCTTTTTAGGGGGGACAGATGGCAAAAGTAAACTCTACCCCTTCTTCTTACCTGGCTGCCTCTGATTCTCCACCCACTTCTATGGTGCTCTATACAGGCCAAAACAGTTCTTTATTCACAGTACACAGAGAACATTCCTACCACATGTCTGTTATGTTATGTCCCCCTTTTCATTTCTAATTTTGTTAATTTGGTACTCTATTTCTGCTTTTTGGTTAGTTTGAATAAGGGTTCTTGACTTTCTCAAAGAACCAACTCTTTGATTCATTGATTCTTTGTATTGTTCTCTTTGTTTCAATTTTATTGATTTCAACCTGGAGTTGGATTATTTCCTGCCATTTATTCCTCCTGGGTAAGTTTGTTATTGATTGTTCTAGAGCTTTCAGCTGTGCTATTAAGTATCTTATATGAGAGTTCTCCAGGTTTTTATTTAGGCACCCAGTGCTATGAATTTTCATCTTAGCATTACTGTCATTGTGTCTCATAAGTCTGGGTACATTATAGATTAATTTTCATTGAGTTTTAGGAAGTCTTTAATTTCTTTCTTTACTTCTTCCTTGACTCAGTGGTGGTTACATTGACAGATGTTCCGTTTCTTCAAGTTTATAGGCTTTCTGTCATTTAGGTAGTTGTTGAACTCTAACTTTGTCCATGGTGTTCTGATAGGATATAAAGATTTCACCAACCCTACAAGTGATAGAGGACTGATCTGTAAGATACATAAAGAACTCAAGAATGTAGAGCCCAAAATCTTGCATAACCCAATCAAAAAATGGGGTTCAGATCTAAAAAGGCAATTCTCAGCAGAAGAATTACGAATGGCTGAAAGGCACCTGAAAAAGTGCTCATCATCTTTAGCCATCAGAGAAATGCAAATCAAAACAACTTTGAGATACCACCTGACACCTGTTAGATTGGCTATGCTGGAGAGGATGCGGAGCAAGGAGAGCACTCTTCCATTGTTGGTGAGAGTGTAAGCTTGTTCAGCCACTTTGGAATGCAATATGGCAGTTTCTCAGAAAATTGAGAATCAAACTCCCCAAGGACCCAGCAATACCACTTCTGGGTGTATACTCTAAAGATGCATAGTCACACTCCAAAGTTATTAGCTCAACTATGTTCATAGCAGCCTTATTTGTAATAGCAAGAACCTGGAAACAACCTAGATGTCTCTCAATTGAAGAATGGATTAACAAACTGTGGTACATCTACACAATGGAGTACTACTCAGCAGTAAGGAAAAATGATATCCTAAAATTTGCAGGCAAATGGATGGATTTGGAAAATATCCTCCTGAGCAAGGTATCACAAACCCAGAAAGAAATGCAGGGGATGTACTCACTCATTAGTGGACTCTAAACAAACAAACAAACAAGAAAAAAGCAAAGCATGCCCAAGCTGCAAACCACAACCACTGAACAGCTTGGGATCAGAAACACTTTGGACTGACTCCTTGGATCCCACTCCCCTTCTAGGAACACCTGACTCAGTCTTGAGGTTGTGGGGAGAAAACTGGATCTGCCAGGAGTGGAGGCTGAACTAAGCAATATTGGGACAGTGGGACCTTGGGACCACCTGCCACCTGTCCGGGGGTGGGGTGGGGATGGGGATGAGGAGTTGTGGAAAAGAGAGAATGACCTGATGTGTTGGGAGGGGAAAAGGACCTTGAATAAGTATATACAGGATAGAAAATGTGACTTCTTTGTTCATAACAATGATAAAAAATGTATCTAAAAATAAAAGTTACCAAGGAACCCAACTGGAAAATGGGATACAGACTAAGTAGGGAATTCTCAATGTAAGAACTCCAAACAGCTGAAAGACACCTAAGAACTGTTCAACATCCTTAGCCATATGACAAATGCAAATCAAAACCACTCTGAGATACCATCTTACACCTGTCAGAATGACTAGGATTAAAAACACAGGTGACAGTCTATACTAGAGAGAATGTGGAGCAAGGGGGAATGCTCCTCCATTGTTGGCAGGAGTGTAAGCTTATTCAGCCACTCTAGAATGCAGTAGGACTGTTCCTCAGAAAAGTGGAAATCAATCTCCCTAAGGATCCAGCAATACCACTCTTGGGCATATGCCCAAGAGATGCACATTTTTATCCCAAGGATATTAGCTCAGCTGCATTCATAGCACCATTATTTTTATTAGCCAAAACCTGGAAACAACATAGATGCTCCTCAACTGAAGAATGGATTAAAATATTTCACTAAATTTATACAATTAAGTACTATTCATCAGTAAGTACATTATATTCTGAAATTTTCAGCCAAATGGATGGATCTGGACAGTATCATCCTGAGTAACCCAGACCCAGAAAGATAGACATGTATGTAGTCACTCATAAGTGATTTTAGATGTAATGCAAAGGATAACCAAGTTACAATTCACACCCTTCCTAGCAGCTAGATAACAGGAGAAAGTTAAGAGAGACTTATATAGATCTCCTTGGGAAGAGGTAATAGAGAAGATATCATAAGAATATTTTGATTATAGGGGGAGGCAAAGGAGGTGAGGTGAGAAGAGAACATGAGAGAATGAGATGATAGAACAGGAGTGGATAGGTGCAGCAACAGAGATGGAGAGCAAAGAAGTGTATATCCTGATAGAGGGAGCCTTTGTAAGATTAGAGAGAAACCAGATGCTAGGGAATACCCAAGAACCCACAGGATGATCCCAGCTAGGACTCCAAACAATAGTGGAGAGGATGCCTAAACTGGCCTTTTTCTACAATCATATATGAATGACCACTCCAACTACCACTAGTGAACCTCATCCAGCACCTGAGCAAAGAAGATGCAGAAATCCATAATTAAACACTGAGCTGAGCTACTGGTCCAGCTGAAGAGAGGGGAGAGAGTTTACATAAGCAAAAGGATCAGGATCATGATGGGGAGATCCAGTCTCATGCTGTTGGGATCTTAGAGACTCTGAAATAACAGCTGATGAACCCTCATGAAATAATTCTGGAGCCTCTTGCAATTGGACCAGAATCTATCCCTGGATCCATGAACTAGCTCCTCACAACCCATGTTTAGCTGAAGAACACCTTTCTTAGCATTTATACTTGGGTGAATGACTATGTCTTACCTCAACTGGAAAAGTCAGATGGAATTGACTCACTGTGGATTCCTTGCCTTCTCTGGTGAGTACACTGGGGAGGGGGTGTGGAAGGGGGAGGAGAGGGTAAAGGCAAGAGTCTGGGGAGGACTGGAAGAAGGGGCATAAGAGAGAGGAGTAGTGATATAAAAAATATATAAAAAATGAAAGAAAAACTGTTTTCTGTTGTCTGGCTTCCAAGATGTCAGAAATAACCATGCAATCTGATCAGAGATGGAAGCAATACTATCTATGAATCATGACAATTACTAGCATGAAAATTATTTGTAAAAGTGCAGTAAGTGGCACTTATGTATTGGCCACAAACAACGGCTGTCTAAACAGATTTAAACCTATTAAACAGAAGGAAAAATATGATTAATTATGGAAGCCTTGTCAGGTTCTTGTGGATAGTGAATTAGTAAAGAATTCAGCATGACCAATACAATCCCTCATTACAATTTAAAGCTTTGTTTTCTTATCTCAGATAACTATGCCTCATCACTGAAGTTTTCTTTACAGCAAGTACATAACATAAAACAAAACTACAATTGGACAAAATACAGAGACCATATTATTATGGGAATTCAAATCTCGATAGACAAAAGTATAGTAAAACTCCTGTATGTATGGCTCACAGAACACTGTAGAAGAAGTCACAGAATGATTCTAAGAATCAGAATGCCAGAAAGTTCTTCATAAGACAATCTTTCTTAGAAATAACTGCTGACAGAAAGAGCTAACTTCCTCAGGGATAAACTCCCCCTCCTGGCTTTTAGGGCTACTTGTCAGCCCTTAAGACATAGACACAGAAACAAAAAAAAGCAGACTCAGCAGGCTGCATTTATTCATTTTTGCAAATATATGCATGTATATGTGAACAACGATAATCATTAAAGAAAAAGATTATCTTTTGAAAGTAGGGAATGTTGGAGATACAAAATGGAGAAAAGTGAAGGGACAATTGATGTAATTCTACATATTTAATTCTTGTTTAAAGTTAGCACTGGATGGAGGATGAAAGGTAATATAGTATGTAGAGATATTTCAAATAATAATATATCAATATTTATGGGGAAAGCAAGAACATAAATCTGATATGAATACAGGAAAAACCCTGTACCCAGACAGAATAGCTGAACTAGAATCTTTTTATAATATAGAAAATATTTAATACCTTAAAACATGGAAAAAATCAAGGTATAGTTTGAAATGTGTTTCTTTACTGAAGGTGGATTTATAAAATTAAGACTGAAAGACGGATGGTTGTATTCTAATGGTTAAGTACAGTATAATGAAAGAACTCCCTGACAAAACTCTAACATAAATAACAAAAGAAAAATAGCTCATTAAAGCAGGAGCTTGATGAGATACGTAGCAAAGAAAAGTTCATATATGGCCAAAAGCAAACACAGATGGTTGGTTTCATTAGCCATAAGGGAAATAAATATTACAATCTCAATTAGATGCTATTTACCATGCTTTAGTATGACTAAATTAAACCGATACTGGTGATACAAGACTATTCAAAATCTCTAAAATTGCTGTTGGGATGTAATTAGATGGTACATCCTTTTAAAACGGCTTTGTAGCTTTTAGGAAATCAAACATAAAAAACCCAAGACAGCAATTCTCTTTCTAGAGACTTATCCAAAGGAAATGAAAGCTAATTTATGTAACAACTATGTACATTGATCGCCATAAAACTTTATTTATTATAGACTAAAAACATAAATAGTCCAAAGTATAGGCTTCTAAGATAATATAATTACATAAATTCTCTTGTATTCATATATTAATATTTGAATGTGAAATTTTCTCCACAGGCTCCTGCATATTTCAATGTTTGGTTTGCACATATTTCCACTGCTTTAGGAAGGCTTTGGAGCTCTTGAACATGGGTCTGGCTGCAGAAATAGGACACTGAAGGTGATCCTCCAGACTTATACTCATCTGTAATTCATGACTCACTTCCTCTGCTCCCTGAGTAGGTCTCTGTGTGGGGAGTGAGGCTACATGCTTTTGCTGCTGTTGATTTTATTGTTGCTTTCATGGTTTCCCAGCAAGACACAGTGAGCTGAAATTGTGAGCCACAATGAATCTTTTTCTACTCTTAAATTGTTTCTGTCCTCCAAGGCAGGGGATTGGCCCTTATACTAAGTAACATAGGAAAGATGATCTTTTAATTTAAAAGTAGCATGATAACAGCAGAAAATTCATGCAAAGCAAAATATGTCAAATGAAGTGGTACTTGTTATACCAGTCTCTATATAAATGTCAAAATACTTTAAAACTCTTGAGGTCTCACAAAACCAGAAGGATAGGCAGGACATGTGTTGTTAGTTGTTGCTTTGATCTTAGTAGTTCTGATTTGGATAAGATGATATCTCCGAGTTTTTATAATTTGCATTTTTATTATTGGAAATAATTTGACACAAATCTGTTACCTATTTAGATTAAAATTCAGTGATGAAATAGTTCAGTGTTTTTATGTTTTAAAAATGTACTGGATTTTGTTAAGAGAAAAAAAAGAAGAGACTTTTTAAAGTGTTATTATATATGTAACTATGTAAAAAAATTTGAAATAAATAGAAGGCCCATTTTAAATGAGGTAAAAAGTTGTGGGAGATGTGTATTTCTTATAGTGAATATACTAAAACAATAGAAAAACAGAACAAAACAAAACATAAACAATTTCCACCCAAAGAATATGAAGTGTAGCCATGTGTTTGCAGATAGAAAGTCAGTTTCAAAAGAGTAAAAATTTACATTTTCAAACTTGAGAATATTCATGTTTCTGATATTTACAGCTATTTAAAAATCAGTCCACCTTGTTCCTGTGGAATGCCTTTTACAAGTTTTAGTTACATTAATTATCTCTGTGTTTAAATTTGGGTGAAATGAATAAATAATAATAAAGCTAGAAAAATTACTTATGCTTATACATAAATTATGTATTTTTAACATTATTTTAATTCTGGTCATTCAATGTTGTTTAGAAATCAAGTAGCTTAAATCTGGGAATATTACACTATTTATTGTTACTAAATATATGTAAAAGAACATGGAGTAGAGAAGACATGGTGTGAATACTGTCTCCCAAAGCTGGTAGACAGAAACATGTAACATTGTCATTTTCATTCACATGTCTGTGCTACTTAATAGCTGTGGGGTGCAAATTCTATGTGCTGCCTAGAAAGCTCAGCAGTGCAACTTGGCAGCTGCAAAATCTAAGAGCTGTTAAGTTTTTATTCGTGTTTATTCATGAACACCTGTTGTAAGTATTCACTACCTGCACCGTGGTTGCTAAAATTCGGAGCACCATATGTGTAATATATGAGAAAAAATAAAAAATTGGTGAACAAATGGGAGTAATGCTATTAATCCTGAAGCTTCTTTAAACCCTAGAAAACAAAACGATGATATGCAGTTTGGCTCATATATATCAAATATCATGCATTTCCAAACTATAAACAGTAGTGATAATGGAAATACTTATAAAGCTGAGTTAAGCTCATGTGAGAAAAAATAATATTTAAAACATCACTGACTCTACTACTTGAATCAAATATAATTTTAGCATTTTTTTAAATTATTGGTTAAAATTCTTACTGATGGGTTACTCCTGTAACATCAAGTACCACCTATCAACCCACAAGGACCCCATAATATTCTATACCAAAATACAAATGCAGATATTTCCATCAAATGTCTCACATCATGTTCCACTTCTATATGCTTCACTGGTCTGCTTTCCAGGTTTAAGAAGTCTGCAGAAGAGAAGTAGTTTGATGTCTGCCATTGGCTGGTCCTGGTCTCTGGAGAATTTGCTCTGCAATGTCTCACATGCTCTAAATATCTTCAGTGGTGATGGGGAGATATCAAAGATTGAAGTTTTTCTTACAAGAGTATTGGGTTTTCTACATTGTCTATTTTTTTTTTTACAAATGTACTAAGGAAATTCAATAGATGAATGAATGTCTGTCTCACGTGTGTTGTCCCTAATGAGACTGTATAAATTGAAGATATTTGGGTGATCACCATGGATCTTACCCTCCTGGCAACATTATAGATGGTTTGTTTCAAAAGGACAATAAAAATTTTGACATAAATATAAATATAAAGTAATCTATTCAGCAATTCCTGTTGTCAATGTATAATCTGTTGCTGTATCTAAAGACATGTGACTGATATATACTTACTTTGAATAAATAACTTTGAATAAAAAATTCTATATTTAATAGCCAATTACTTCTATTTATTTTCTTATTTCATCTTATAATTTTAATATAATGTACTTTCCTTTCACTATTTCATGAAAGCTATTATATTTCTTGTTCAGTTTAGATGTGAATAAGGCCATCTGAGTTGTATGCCAATTTCTAACTTAAAATTATAACCCAAACAATTTTAAATTCTATTATTTTTCAGTGTATATGTGTACATGAACAAACTCATGCATAAACATTTATGAGTATATTTGTGTGTATATGTATGTGTTTATACGTATACATCAGCATGTACCACAGAGACTAATTCTTGCTGAAGATAGAGATGCAGGCAGTTGCGAGCTGCCTGAAATGTGTGTTTCAACTGAACTCAATCCTTAGCAGGAGCACTAGGAACAATTATCTACCAAGTCATCTCTCTAGCCTTCTAAATAATTTAAAATTTTTCTTTTTTATATAGCTAAAATAGAATGAGTACTTTTTTTAAATTTTGAAATTACTGCTACATGTGTGAGATTTATTTTGTAATCTTATATACAGATCTTTTAAAGATATAAGATAAAGAATTTGGATATATTTGTAAAATTATAGATTTTATACACAATTTCTATATTTGTGTTATTATATTTGTGGTGTATATGTGTACAGATTTATAATTGTGTGAATTTTGGAGTAGTGTGTTTTTGTACATGTTTCTGGTGGCCAGAAGTTGGAATTGGTCATCCTCTCCTTCAACCATTAGCTACTCATCTCTTTTGTATAGATATATTCTTCCCCTAAATCAGGAGCTCAATAACTCAGCAAGAAGAGCTACCCAGTGAGGTACAGGGATCCATATATCTCTACATTCTGAGATGTGAACTCATAGGCCTGCACTGTTAGAGTCAACATTTTAAGTAAAAATTGTGGATCTGAACTCTGGTTCATTTACTTGACCAGCAAGTTCATTACTTGCTGAGCTACCTTTTCAGGCCCTACATTATATTTTCTATAGGACTCCATGTTCAAGTATTTAGAATATTTATTATAATCATAAGATATATTATAAAAAACTCTTAATAAAGCCAACTACAGCCATACATATAAAATATAATATTTCGACAAATAATTCTAATTGTGTCTACAATATATCATAAATGTAATGACAAGCTATGAAACTGCAAATTTAATTTACATTTCTTTGCCTGGAAAGGTTTAATAAACAAGCAAGTATAAAGGGAAATGGGCAAATGGATGTATTTGGAGAATATCCTCCTGAGCGAGGTATCACAAACCCAGAAAGATAAGCAGGGGATGTACTCACTCATTAGTGGACTTTAAACAAAAAAAGCAAAAAGCAAAGCATGTCCAAGCTGCAAACCACAACCCCTGAACAGCTTTGGATCTGAAACACCTGGGAGTGGCACCTTGGATCCCACTCCCTCTAGAGGAATACCTGACTCAGTCTTGATGTTGGGGAGAGGAAACTGGATCTGCCAGGAGTAGATGCTGAACTGAGCAATACTGGAACCTTGGGACCTCCTGCCCATGCTGGGGAGGAGATGGGGAGATATGGAGAAGAGAGAGTGACTGGAGGAGGTGGGAGGGGGAAGAGACTTTCAATAAGGATATACACAGATAGAAAATGTGACTTTATTTATAATAAAAAATTTAAAAAGGGAAATGAAAAAATGTTAAGGTGCATGGTAATTGGGTCTAGGTGCTGAACTATTATTCTACATTAGCTTTTGTACCATGTGAATTCAGAGTAGATTGTATTTACCTAAGAGAGAAATAGCTATTTAGTCACTTGTTTCCTTCATGAACTACAGCTTTTCCATTGGTGAAAGAGGTGTCATTTACTTGAAGGAAATGTTTATGCTGCTGTGAGGATACCTGTTGAGAAAAGGTTTGATAAGATACACAGTCATAATTTCAGTCAGGTGTCTCAATTTAATTATTAAAAATAAACTTCTTAAAAGGCAAAATAACCACTAGTTTCAATGATCATCAGCAATTCACCTGATAGAACTAATTTACAGAAATAGTAAATACACATAGCTATATTACTCATAAGTTTAAACACATTGGAGACTTTAGTAGAAGTAGATAAAGAGCTCCAAAGATTACAACTATAAGGATCATTGGACAAGACTGAGTACTAAATAGTAGCATGCACACTCCAGGTGGCATTTAACTTTATGAGTGCCTCCTAAAATATTCATACTTTCCCCAAAAATAATAAGTATGCAAACTCATTTGCAGCAAGCTTTTAATGCCAGTTTCATGGCCAATAGGAGAACATGGCTAGTGTTAGAAAGTGTCTTCCACTGGATTAATGTAAGAATTTATTGCAGATCAGCAAAGTTCAGCTCCTTTTTGGTACTGAATGCAGCTTACTGACACTCCTTGATGTAGACTCTGTACTTTAAAAGTGGAACAGGCAGCAGATGGAACTCCATGTGTTAAAAACCATTCTCTGAGTTCTGAAGATTTTTTTCTGCTCTTAAAAGATCACTATAATTACATACACTATTTTGGTTAGTTCTCTGAAAGAAAAAAAAATCAAGTATGTCCAAAAGTACTCCTAATTTTTTCATTAGTAATATTGATGACACTCTGGACAACACCCAAATACACCTATGGCACTAATTTGTGGGAGTTTCTATGTCTAAGCATATTTGTATATTGAACATACTGTGCTAGGCTCAGAAAAATGGAAATATTCAGCTTAGTTACTTCAGTAATTATTCATTGTAAGCTTGATAAAAATGGCCTTTGAACTGCCCAGATTGGAAGAAAATCTAAGTTAAACATAAACAGAGTGCATTAGGAACAAATATTAAGCAAATATGTGCTAGAAGATCTGCTTATAAAATTGTGTAAATGTTGAAACATTAAAAATATGATTAGCACATTTGCTGCTCAATATTTTTATATATTTTAGTACAATTTTAAAGTAACACACAAAAACTGTGAACATTTTGTTTGGTGCAATTTGTCTAAAAGTTACAATAACAAAATAAGAGGTTGATTACCACTTTCAACATGCTCTAAACAGATAAATGGATTACAAAATGTGTGACACACATTCAATCTCTTCTTCTTTTCCTGGTACCATATCCTCAGATGTGAATGTGCAACATAGAAACCAGGGATGGAAAAATGGACCATAAACGGGTGCAAGGCTTAAGAGTTGAATAGCAGCACAGAGATAATATAAAGTGTGAAAAGGGAGACTGGGATGAGGTCTTCAACTGAAGAGAAAAGAGAAAAAAGATGAGGGACCAATAATACCAAAGTTGTGTTATGAATCCTTAAGGAATCCCATCAATTTATATTTAAGTTGAATTATACAAAATTCATATATATATATTCATACATAAATGCATATGAATAAATACATATTTACATTATTTATATATACAATGTTGATATTTATGTGTATATCCATGTATATAATATTCTTACATGGACATACACACACTCACACACATATGGACATTAAAGTCACTTGAGTTTTTTTAATTTAAAAAAATTAGCTTTTAATATTTACTCATATTCCAGAGAGCAAGAAAGTACACACATCTCTCACACATGTGTGTTAACATAAGTGTCTTTATGTGTATATGAAGAAAGAGTGGTGGAGAAAGACTCAGAAAGCATTAAAATGGAGGAAGACACTCAGAGGAAAATAGAAAGAGATAAAAGAGATTAGAAATACAGCTCTTCCATTGTGTAGATGTACCACAGTTTGTTAATCCATTCTTCAGTTGAGGGACATCTAGGTTGTTTCCAGGTTCTTGCTATTACAAATAATGCTGCTATGAACATAGTTGAGCTAATACTTTTGGAGTGTGAATGTGCCTCTTTAGGGTATACACCCAGAAGTGGTATTGCTGGGTCCTTGGGAAGATTGATTCTCAATTTTCTGAGAAACCTCCATATTGTATTCCAAAGTGGCTGAACAAGCTTACAATCCCACCAACAATGGAGGAGTGTTCCCCTTGCTCCGCATCCTCTCCAGCATAAGCTGTCATCTGTATCTTTTATCTTAGCCAATCTAACAGGTGTTAGGTGGTATCTCAAAGTTGTTTTGATTTGCATTTCTC
>PVIH01012739.1:0-62080 GCA_004025045.1 Sigmodon hispidus
ACCACTTCCTAAATATAACACCAGTGGCACAGGCACTAAGACCAACAATCAATAAGTGGGATCTCCTGAAGCTGGGAAGCTTCTGCAAAGCCAAGGACACTGTCAATAGGACAAAACGCCAGCCTACGGAATGGGAAAAGATTTTCACCAACCCTACAAGTGATAGAGGACTGATCTCTAAGGTATATAAAGAGCTCAAGAATTTAGATCCCAAAACCTTGAATAACCCTATCAAAAAATGAGGTTCAGTTCTAAAAAGGGAATTCTCAGCAGAGGAACTACCAATGGCTGAAAGGCACCTGAAAAAGTGTTCTTCATCTTTAGCCATCAGAGAAATGCAAATCAAAACAACTTTGAGATACCACTTAACACCTGTTAGATTGGCTAAGATAAAAGGCACAGATGACAGCCTATGTTGGAGAGGATGTGGAGCAAGGGGAACACTACTCCATTGTTGGTGGGAGTGTAAGCTTGTTCAACCACTTTGTAATACAATATGGAGTTTTCTCAGAAAATTGAGAATCAATCTCCCCAAGGAGTCAGCAATATCACTTCCTGGTGTATACCCTAAAGAGGCACATTCACATTCCAAAGGTATTAGCTCAACTATGTTCATAGCAGCATTATTTGTAATAGCAAGAACCTGGAAACAACCTAGATGTCCCTCAACTGAAGAATGGATTAACAAACTGTGGTACATCTACACAATGGAATACTACTCAGCAGTAAGAAAAAGTTATATCCTAAAATTCGCAGACAAATGGATGGATTTGGAGAATATCCTCCTGAGCGAAGTATCACAAACTCAGAGAGATAAGCAGGGGATGTACTCACTCTAGTGGTCTCTAAACAAACAAACAAGAAAAAAATGCCAAACATGCCCAAGCGGCAAACCACAACCACTGAACAGATTGGGATCAGAAACACCCTGGACTGACCCTTCAAATCCCAGTACAACTATAGGAACACCGGACTCACTCTTGGGGGGGGGGAAAGAACTGGATTTGGCCAGGAGTGAAGATTGATCTAAGCATTACTGGGTCAGTGGGACCATAGGACTGTCTGCTCCCTGCCCAGGGCGGGGATGGGGAGTTGCAGAGAAGAAAAATGACCAGATATGGTGGGAGGGGGAAGAGACCTTGAATAAGGATATACAGGGATGGAAAAAAAAATTTTCAGAGGGAAAGCTGAACACAAAGAAAATATATGTGCAGCAATCTTATTTGCATTTCCACCCTTGATAAGCCATACTTACGATTCTTATCCTCTGTATAGTTATTGTTAACTCTTCCGCATTTAAAATTATTTTTACTGTTTTTTTTTCTTTTTGATAAATACAAAATAAAGAAGGAAAAAAAAGAAACACATTTATAGAGAATGGATGGGCAGTAAAACATGAAGAGTTTTTCCATGTGTGTTTGTTTGGTTGGTTTTTGAGGGGGGTAAGACAGGGTTTCTCTGTGTATTCATAGCTGTCCTGGAACTTTCTCTGTAGACTAAGCTGACCTCACAGAGATCTGCCTACCTCTGCTTCCCGTGTGCTGGGATTAAAGATATAAACTACCAGTGTCCAGCTAAAATACAGATTGACTGGCCAAATGCTACTTTACAACAGCCCTCACTACCTTATGTCCTGTTATTCTCTTATGCTCCATATCTTCTCCCATCATTCATCACAGTAAATGGCGCTACTCAGTTAATGAGGGCAAAAATACCATAGACAATGCTATTCTTGATTACACCTTTCTCATTCTTTTTTACTATACCTCCAAAAGCTGTCTGCTTTGTCCATTCTTTTCTCTCCTCACGGCTGCTCCATGGTCTACTCTATCATTGTCTTCCCTGATTAGACTATTGATATGAACTCTTAAGCAGAAATTTAAATCCACACTGGCCTCCCATTTCTGCTCCCATCCTCTAACAGTCTCTTCTCTGTAGAACAGCAGAGTGAGCTAGGTCATTAATCAAACCTTGTCACTCCAATGCCTGAGACTTTCCAGGAGGCTTCCTTCATGTCCTACTTAAAATCAAATTTGAACCTATAAAAACAGCTTAACCCTTATAAATGCTGCTTCATCCACTTCTCTGGCCCCAGTTCATGCTCATATTGCCCTTGTCCACTGGGCTTCTGCCATGCACAGCTTTAAACACATTAAGCATATTCCTGCCTCACCAGCTTTAAACTTGTTATTCTTTCTGCCTGAACACTTCTGCCTTAGGTCTTTGCCGGTGCATTTATATATTCCAAGTCTAACTTTCAAATGTCATCTCCTCAGAAAAACATCCCTGCCTATCTCACAAAATATCCTCCAAGCACATTTCTTATCAACATGCTCTGTTCACTCTAGAGACTCTGTGTTCCTGATACATCTTGCATAGAGCTAGTTCTCTCTCTCTCTCTCTCTCTCTCTCTCTCTCTCTCTCTCTCTCTCTCTCTCTCTCTCTCTCTCCTTTCCTACTTTCCTAACTTCTTTATTGCTGTATCCCCATTACTGGAAAAGAGAACAGCTCTGATAGTCTTTGCTTTTGTACTTCCAAAGAGGCTTTAGAGCTCAGGGCTTCCTAGACACTGACATTTCTAAATGTATTTTTCAAATGAAGTCAACCCCTCAGGCAGCCCAGTAGGGAGGTCACAGCCAGCCAACAAGAAGGAAGGCTGGCAAGTGAAATCACACAGTTCCTTTTCCATTGCTATACCCATACTGAGGAGATGCAGCCCATTAGGTACTAAATGTTTAGTGACTGTCACTATTAATTGGTGGGTATTAATACTCTAAGGGGACAGTAAATCTCATGCTGAACTCAGTGACATCAGTGTCTTGCAGTTAGATGAGTATTTGGAGTTTGTATCTAAAGCTACAAAAAAGAACCCAGAGACGATGCCTTTCCTGTTTGTAAGATAATGTCAGCAATATTGAGTTACCCCTCATTATGAGGGCCAATCCTAAACATTATGTATGTATTATTGAATATTTACCATAATAACATAGAATTCATTCTAATATTATCCTCATATCTTTTTGATAAAAAAAAAAACACTCTCATGTAGAGAAAGGGAGCCCCTTGGTCAAAGTCACAGAATAAATAATGAGGGATTGTTGATTGAAACTGAGTCTATCTCATTGTGAAGGCTTGATCCCATATAAGAAATATTCCTAGTCTTCTTAGTAATTACAATTCTCTTAATTAAATCTTTTCTAGTCTTCTGGTCTAGTTCAGATGCTACTTCACAAAGCCTTCGCTATCCCTCTGTCAGATCCATTTCATTGACATTCTCTGATGAACATTTGGTCATGGGGAAGCAATGTCACAGAGAAAATGGGAAATAACTAAGGTTTTCTGAACTTACACTATTTTTTAGACATTGTCACAGACAAATGCTTATGTAAGCCTCACACTAACCTATGAACAGGAAACTCTTTTCTGGAAGGTTGGGTTCCCTGATTAAGGTCTTAAACCTCAAAGTGACAGGATCAGAATTAAAAACAGTCTAAAGAAGTGCTGAGTCCAATTTATTTCCAGAAACTTCCTATAAATGCCCACAGACCAAATAAATGCCCCATCTTTGTTTCCTTGTAGCCTTTATCCTAGTTATAATTTACATTTGCATGATTAACTTCTTCCACTTCGTAAGGAAATGGACTCACCTCTTCTTGCTACACTAGATTACCTCACATTCGACCAATGTAACAATCATGGACCTAAGTAAGCATGTTTGTATAAAGGAATGTCTGTATGTCCTTCATTTACATATTAGATAAAGAAACATAGCTATCTCTGCTTGACTGTAACTTCCTCAGGCCAGTTACCTGCCTTATCTCAGGGTCCTTGACAATGAATGACTTCTGAACACTGTAGACACTTTTTACTGAATGTTGCTTCTCATTCAGTTTGCATCATCCAGAACTTTCCATCTTCCAAGGCTCCAAGCAGGCAAAATCACAGAGCAAGAAAACTACATAATTCTTATGCATGAGAGTGTAACCTAACAGTCTAAGTATGAAAACAAGGGGAAATACATCTGAAACTTAAAGACAATGTTAGGTAATTAGTGCCGGTCTGAATTGATGAGGCCATGCTGCTATTTTGTATACATTGCTATCTCAGTGGTTGAAAGAATGGATTTGTTTCTCACTTGCATTACACAGAAGCTAATCGAGTTGCAGTCTGGCTGATTGTGTTGTCCTGCATTATCTAAATACCAGGACCCAAGCTAATAAAGAGAGCATCCTCAGTAACTATGGTAGAAGAATTTGGAACAAAGAAAATCACACAAAGTCCTTAAAATATTAAGTAACACGTTTAGAAGCAACACATTTTATGGAAGTAAAACCCAAATTGAAGGGATTGAGCTGGTGTCCTCACACAACACAACAGGGACTGGAAGTCAACTCATTTAGTGATGATAGCAATGATCCTCACAACATACAACACACACAAGCACACACAAAGAAGCAACCCTCATGGGCTAAAACACATGGGCTAATGACATGGCTCAGGCAATAAACTGCATTAAATGCAAACATGAGGGCCTGAGTTTGCTCTTCAGAACCAAAGCAGAGCTCATTGGTACATGCTTCTAACCTAAATGGCCAGATGGCCTGAGTTACTCAGAGTTCCGAACAATGAGCCCTGTCTCAAAAAACAAGATGGACAGTGCCTAAGGAATCACACTGTGCTTGACTTCCACATGTCTATGTTCACACATGCATGTAGAAGCACACACAGACACACAGAGACAAACACACACAGAGACACACACACATACACACAAATATTTCTAAACAGAAGAACCTGACATACAGTTCAGAAAATGTATACTCAGATCACTGTGTTATTACTAAAATCAGTAAAATGCTTAGACTGCTAAAGTGTTTCTCTCAAGTCCTCAGCAATTTCTTTCTGGGCCTTGGTGTCCATATCTGTACAAAGTGGGTAGAAAATGAGGATTTCTAAGCTGTTTTAGAAATGGTAATGATGTATGTTAATGCACCCCTCACAGGGCCTGTCACAATAGATCATGTTAATCTTATCTAAGTGTCATCTCTAAAATGTTAAAAAAAAACCAGATATTAATGAGATAAAACTACCAATCACTATTTAAGCTTGACAATTTCATTTTCTTGATATTAATGGCCATCAACCAGATGCTTCATATAACCACCCACACATTTCCCAAATACCAGGATTCAAGTAATTTGTAAATGGCTAAATATACCATACTCTAAGGCCAAAGAAGGCTTGGAGGAGGAAGACAGGTAGAACAGGAAGACTCCAATGCCTCTGTACAACAAGCTGTGTGTGTGGGTCACCATAACTTTTTCTGTCTTTGTTTCTCACTCTCTGTACACACATCCTCCTATGTACAGGGGTAAGTACAGAGCCACAGCATTGCTCAAGGCTAAGCCGGGGAACAGGAGCTACATGCAAGTGATACTATTCCTGATACACAGCCCTCCCGCTCTCCTACCATCACTCAGTGTGTGATTCAAACCTCCTTACAAGACACATGGTGCCAAACCACACAACACTATTCTGCTAGTTCCCAAAAGGCACATGTTGCCAAATTGCACAGCACTGTTTTGCTATTTCCCAGTCCAATTCAAACCCCCTACAGACATTCTCAGGATGAGAGGAGAAGCAGATGTTAAGCCGTAATGTTTTTAAATAGATGTACCATGTAAATACCTAAGGAAAAGAAGCCACCCCCACCCCCCATCCCTTCAGCCCCCCACTCTCCCATCCCCTGCCTTCTACACTTATTGATAGTTTTCAAGAACAAAGCCTGATCCCTGGGTAGAAGGCTAGGTCTTCCAGCAGAGGAGGATGCTGGGAAATAAAAGGTCACTTCTTGCAGTTTGCTCCTACATTCTCCAAATGACCAGCTGCTAGAATAATGAGGATATAGACTGGTACCCACAGAAAAAGACCTGGCCTTCCTTTTTTTAAAATTTTAGATTCATTTTGTTTTTTAACAATGTATCTGTGTGTGGATATGTGTTCATGGGTATGTACACAGGAGTACAGTTAGCTTGGAAGCCATAGATCCTTAGAAGTGGAAGTTACAAATCGCTGTGAGCTGCCCAGTGTGGCTGCCAGGAACAAAGTTCAGGTCCTCTGCAAGAGTAGTAGGTGATCTGAACCAGCCAGCCACCTGTCTCCACTCAAGACTGGGCCTTCTGATCACTTCATTTTCTCTTCTTCTGCCCCCAAAATGTGGGAAACTGTTCCAGAGTAGGGCCAATTCTAGACTTGTATTGTGAGTATTATGACAGGCATAGAACGCGAGAGTGTCATCTGACAACCATGTTTATTTATTGACATGTATCCATTATACAATGTTCATTTCATAAGGTCATTTTTATACTAGTATATGATGTACTTAGAGCATGCTCCCCAATTCCTCTTACTCCTTCTCTTTCTCACCCCTCCCATTGATCCTCTAATTCTCTACTACATGATTTTATATAGCCATATGAACTCTATGATACAAAATTAAGAGAAAACCTGATATTTATTGTTCTGGCACTGACTTAATTTGTATTACATGAAAATCTCCAGTTGGATCTATTTTTCTTCAGATAACATAATTTTGTTTTGCTTTATGACAGAGTAAAATTATACACACACATACACACACACTATTTCTGTGTTGTTATACAGCTAGTTAGATTCATTAACTCAGATGTTACAAATATTTCTGCAGCAAACACTGCTGTGTGAGTCCCTCTATGATATATTGATTTGGGGTCCTTGAGGTAAATACAGGGGTATGATATTGCTGTGTTATTTGGTAGATTTATCTGAGGAATTTAAGGATTCTCCACACTGATTTTCATAGTGAACTCTGTGACATTCCCACCAGGAATTACACAAAGGCTCTCTTTGCTTTGCATCCTTGCTAACATTCACTAACAATCATATTTGAGTTTTGAAAGTGCTTTTTATCTTTTGCTTTGCTCTATCCTTATTAAAATCCTGTATTTGTTTTCAGGGGCTTCCTTGTCAAAGTACTACAAACTAGTAGGCCTAAAACCAACAGAAACCTACTTTTATACTGAATATGGCCAGTTCTAACACTGATTTCTTCTATAAATGCAAGATAAAGACACCAACAATGATATAGACTGGCAAAAGACCTGACTCTTGGAGAGAGAGGAATGTCTTCTAACTATGTCCTTACACTTTAGACGAGGCAAGGCAGCTCCCAGGGGTCTCTTTCAAGATTTACATTTATTCTTAATTATCTTTATGTGTGTGGGGGGGGAGATATGTGCATATGAGTGCAGCTACCCAAGGAAACTAGAAGAGGATATTGGCTATACTGCCATAGAGTTACAGGCAGCTGTGAGCTACTCTGCATGGATGCTGGAAACAAAGCACAGGTCCTCTACAAAAGAATCATGTGATTTCAGCATTTGAACAATCCCTTCTACCCCAGTAGTTTCTTTCAGAAGGGTGCTAACCTTATTCCTGAGGGCTTCCCCTCATAACGTAATCACCATGCAATGTCCTTACCTACTAAAGTTATCTTGGGGCATAGGACTTCAACATATGAATGAGTGGGCATGGAAACAGTTTTCAGAACATAGCTAAAGTTGAGGCTCGTCCACTGCTATGGACATACAAACTTCTTCACCTCACCACACACTTCTTATAGGAATGAAGGCTCCTGGACACTTTCAGTGGCACTACCCCAACACCAACTCTTTGGGAGGCAGATATATTCCCTTCTTAAATGACAAACTTGTATTCTAGGCATTAACTTGAACAGAATACATAAACAGTATTTTTCTTGGAATTTTCAGTCTTCAGGTTTTACACATATAATCTGCCTCCAGCCATACCCCTGAGAGATAGAAAAAACAATTACTAATTGCAAAAATGAGGGAAAAAATGAATCCAAAAGGTCAAGCGGATCAAAAGGGCACAAACTTGCAGCACAATTTAGAAAGTGCCAAGAATCACAGACTCTGTCTCTTCCCTAAAACACCCCCACCACTCTCCCCTCCCCACAGAGGCCTGGCCTTCGACATCATACAAAGGGCAGATTCGTAAGACTTCAGAGCCAGAGGGAAATTAATCTTACCAGGCAGAATGTAGAAGAAACTGGAGAACAAATGCATCCCAAGGTGCACGCTAAAACACAGAAGGGCTGCCACTGCCCTGACAACCTGTGTGTGTCACTTTATAATTTCATCTTTCCAAACAAGAGAACTATAAAATATGCATAAGCTTGGGAAATAGTATAACACCTATGGGGTCCTTCCATGGAGAGCAAAGGTTCATCATAATCACTGGCTCTGAAGTAATTTCAAGCTCTGTAGTCAGTCATTCTGTGGCTTAAAAACTGCTATCCTTCACCAAATTAGTCCCTATGAAATCAATTTCCAAAACAATCAATAGTCGCACACTCAGAAAAGAATGTCTGAGAAATAATAAAGACCAATAAAACTAATCACTTTAGAGAAAACTCAAGCATGACCCTTTGAGCCACATCATTTGTTAAGCTGACACTCTCTAAGATAAATAATGTTTTAAACAAATGAACACAGGCCAACTGCAATAAAGGCCATGGATATGAGAGTAATTTTAACACTTATTTTTGGTTGTACTCTCAAAGCAAGCATATCTTTTTGGAAATAACAAACACAGCTTCAATTTAAATAATCTGTGAAAAAAATGATAATGCAACTGAACAACAGAGATCTCCTTGTGAATGTCACTAGTGGGCCTAGAAATCATTAAAGGAAACAGAAAATTAACAAAATGAGAAAACTTGCTATGGCAGCAAAAATGTCATGATGGTCCACCATCTTGTCAAACGGTGTTCCTTTTTCTGGCTGTCTGGCATCAGTCTGAATCCATCCAAATGTTTGTAGCAAACAGTTAAATATTTCATTCAAGTGTATGTTCTTATGTGTGCTTTTAAAGACTTCTTTCCCCTCTACCCTCCATTTATTTGTCACAGTCCTTTAGCGTCAAAGACATGCCTATTCTCCATCTCATGCAATATTCATAAGACATGGTGTGCACCAGCAGATAACACGCTGAAGATCTGTCAGCTCTATCCCCAACCTTCTTGACCCAGAACTCAGAGAAATGGATAAATATGCAGCTACAATAGTAAAAAATAATAACTGTATGGCTTAATAGAAACTGTGTATTCTTTAAACAAGATACTGTATTAAAGGCTTTATGCATAATGCTTTTTGACCTGTACAACAAATACAGATATTGGTATTATTACTGCCTATATTTTTCATAAAACAGAAGCTAGAGACAGAAAAGTCAGGAAACATCCCCAAGACCACACAACAAATATGCCCAAGGTCTTCCACCTCCAGGGCCATCAAGCAGCATTTCCAAATATTCTCGCAAGGCTTCCCCTATCAGCCTTTTCTTATACATGCTGATGAAACAGAGATTGCAATAAAATTATGACATCTTTTCATTATATGCTGTGTTATCATCATCACTCACCTGCTAAGCTAAACCACTGAATGAAGCAAAGAAAATAAAAATGTTAGAAAGAGTCAGAAGTAGCTCAAAACTGTGATGGCATGATTGGTACTATAGCATAAACTTAATGAAATGGGAAAAAGAAAAATGACATACACAGAAGTAAAAAGTACTAGAGAAATAACTCGGCAGTTAGGAATACTGTCTGCTCTTGCAGAGGACTCAGGTTTGGGTCCCAGTTTCAACATGGAGACTCACAACCATCCTACTCCATTCCAAGGAATCCGATGCTCTCTTCTGATAACTGCTGGCACTGTACAGATATGGTCCACATACATACATGCAGGCAAAATACTAATACACATAAAATAAAAATATATTAATCCAAAAAATTAGGTATACTTTTGATTTTACTGTTTCCTCTCTTCTAGCTTCTTTTCTATTGTTTTTTTGTATTAGCACATTGGTTCCTCATGATATATATTTATTTTCATATGATTGGTATAACAAATTTCCCAAAAGAGCAAAATAAAACAACACAAATTTGTTACCTTGCAGTCTGTAGTTTAAAAATCTACAACAGTTCCTAATAAACTGTAGTGCATATGGTTATAAGGCTGCCTTCCTTCCTGTTGTCTCTAAGGGATACTCTTTGGCCTCTGGAACTTCCAGAGATTGTTAACACCCCTTGGACCTTGATGAGCATCTTATACCTTTAAAGCCAGCAACGTTATAACAAGTTTTTCTTATAACATAATTTTGTCCTCCAATTTCTTCTTTTACTTCTAAGGAATTTTGAGAATAAGCTGGGGCCATTCACTTTAACAACCCAGTATATTTCCTTTTCTTTAACATCAGCTAGTTACAACCATAATTTCACCTTGACCTTTAATTCCCCTTTGCCTTTTATCCTGATATATTCACAGATGTTGGTTTGGATGTAGACATCTGTGGGGGCCGTTATCCTGCCTAACACAGTCTATCTCCTCACCCTACCCCCCAAATTAACACCGATCCAAAAAGTCTTTATACCAAGTAATTCTCATTGATGAAGCATTCTTTATAATCCTCCTATCAAAACCCAGAAATCAAATCAATTCATGTAGTATAAAATAAAATGGACAGTTAAACAATAAAACATTTACAACAACTGTCTCTGGATATGTATGTTGCTTCTTTATCACTATGTGCTCTGTAATTTTACAAGCATGAGTAGATTTCATAATCAGGAAAATATTATTTAAAATGAAGTGTGTTGGAATGACTAAAAACAGGAAAGTGTACAGAACAGGAGAAATATTAAAGAGAATCCCTCTAGCTATACTGAGGTATGGAGGGAATTAAAAGCTTTCATTGTGAGGAGTCTTGAAACCAATCCAGACAAAAAAGGGCACTGAGGGATAAATACAATGACCAGGGGTTGGTGATTTGTGCAAACATGCCTCCTTCTGGCCATAAATCACTTCAGAAAGGATGACTCAGGAGACACAAGTCATCTCACAACAAGGGGCTTATATCTGATTTAAAAAAAAAAAAAAAAAAAAGAAGATTCAAGAAAAGTACAGAACATGCATACAGGACTTGGGTAAGACTTAAAGGAAAAATAGATTGACACATTTAAGTTAAATTGAAGGGAGTAACAGTAAGAACCAACTCTATGCCCAGCTCCTGTGTGTTAACACAGGCCAGTGTAACAACATCTTTGGCTCTTACTTTCTATAACTCGAAGATATAAATGTAGAAATAGCTGTTATGAGAACCAGTTATACAGAGTGCACCAGGAGTATTTAGTGAGCTGAGAGGAGCTATCACGGGGACAGAGGAACTTGTGACTGATAAAGCTGAAGTGACCCAGTCAGGTAAAGGTAACACTCTGCAGCGGGTAAAGCAGATATATATCAATGGCATGCAATACTTACACTGCAGATGCTAAGGCAGGAGGATCATGGGTTACACATTGGAGTCCTGGGGATAAATCAGAAGAGGGGTGAAGTTTCATGTGAGTAATCTGAGTAGAAGGTAGGCTGGCATCTTAAGAGCTCTGTGAGATGTGCCAGTTTTAAAGATATGAATGCTGAAGCCAATTAACTTCTTACTCTGTCTATATTTCTAATGAAAGAAGAAGAAGTCAATGGCTTTAAGATCTTAAGAACAGGCTTTGAAGTCGAATGGAACAACGGAGTTTTCCCCATACATGACATTCTAACACTTTGTATATAGTCATTTATTAACCCCACCAAGTATCATGTGACATAATTGTTCTCAGGATTATAGATAAAGAAACTGGAACATCAAAATATTTAAGTAAGATTTAAGATTACATAGATGATAGAAGCATGAAACACAATTCAAATCCTGACAGCTAGACACACCAGAATCTGTATTCACAATAACTGAGCCCTATGGTTCATGAACAGGTGCACACATACGTTTTGCCAGACCATCTCCTAAATATTGCCCATGCCTACATCCATTATCAATGCTCAGGTACTATCTGAGGCTCTTACATATGAAATTTAAAAATGCTTTGGAATGTGGCTATATCTTGGGGCATGTCAAATGAACAGTAAGGAGAACTTTTGTACTCTATTTTTCTCTAGCATATTACAGGTGATGGGTGTGGAAAAATGGAGGACATGATAAAGTTAACTAAAGAAAGAATAGTTCAGCACATCACTTTTAGTCATCATAGGCTTATGAGAATTCACATTTAGTTTCCTTGTCAGATGTTCAAAATTCCATGAGTGGAAAAATTTTATATCATGTAACCAATTCTACCAAGTTCTACCATAGTTTGTTTTAAGATAACTCTAAATAGTGGCCTTAAGAGATGGTTCAGCAGGTAAGAGCACTCGTTGCTCTTTCGGAAGACCAGGATTCAATTTCTAGCATCCATACAGTAGTTTACAGCCATATATTACCCCAGCTCCTGGGGATCCTACACCCTCTTCTGGTCTCCACAGACACCAATCATATACATAGTACACTTACATGCATGCAGGCAAAATACTTGTATATATAAAATGTTTTAAAACATAACTTTAATTAAATAATAATCTTTACAAATGAATAAATGTATTCAAGCTACAAAGCCATAGAACTGCCTAGATATTCCCAAGATAGAGAGTTCTGTTAAAAGATAGCTGGAAAGATAAGAAAAAAAAACAATTTAAAGGAAAAGGAGAAGCTGGAGAAATAACCTGGTAGTCACATAGATGTAGCACGAATTCAGATCTTGTACTGAAAGAGACTCAGAGCCAGATATTGAGGAAGGGCTGGAATATCAGAGAGAGGAAACACCACAGTCAACTGTCACCCAGCTATCTTCCAGCTTCCTCAGCCTCACTCCTTGTCCTTCTCCCCCTGCTGGTTTCCAGCTGTATCCCATCCAGGTTAGGATTAAAGGCAGGAACTACTCTATTTGGTAGTCAGCCTTGAATGCCCAGAAACAGAGAAAGTTCTCTGCTTCTGGAGTTATGGGATTAAGGGTGTAGGTCACCACTCCCAGCTTTCCCTGTGCTGGGATTAAAGGTGTATGACATTGAAGCCCAGCTGTTTGGCCTTGTACTCAAAGATCATGAAATTCCTGAGCTATCTGCCTAGTTTTTGACTGTGGATTGATCTCTTGATATTTCGGGTTTTATTAAGTATGTAACATATCACCACACCATATCAAGATACAGTGGCGTAGTGCTTTACACAGCCTTGCATCACAATGACAAATTACATAAAAGACTTCAAAAAACCTGAAAAGAGAAAGGAAAAGCTTTCTTTGGGCTCAGGTTTCAGAGGCCTCAGAACATGGTCATTTGCTCCATTGATTCTGGGTTGGAATGGGCTGCAGTAAATGGTAGAACAGAGATGTTTACCATGGTGACCAGGAAGCAAATAGAGAAAAAAGCCTGGCATAAGATAGCCCTTCCAGGACACACTCTTATTAATCTACTTCCTCCTGCCAGGCCTCCCTTCCTGAAATTCTTGCCACCTCTCAAAATGCCATCAGCTGGTTAATAAGCTTAAGACACAACATAGCACTGGGGAAAACCTTTTACATCTTAACTCTAATACCTAATAGCTGTCCTATAAAAAAAAAAAAAAAGCACAAATTTGAGGTAATAGCATTGTTAGAAATAAACCAGCATGAGAATGAGTTGTCAAAAGACATCCTAGCAGGGAAAAAAAATAACCCTACAATGCATATGCATAAAAGGTAGAAAACACTAAATAATTTCAACGATTAACCTAATGCCCCCTTACCAATCACGGCTAGGTAATAGCTTTTATACTGCATTTATTTTTCAATTTCTGAGATGTCAATCTGGGAGGCTTTGTTGAAAACCAATGAGGTGAGAGATTACTCTGGCAATTACCCACAAATAACAGATTGCTGAGTTTGACAAATCTGTAAATTTAAAAGAAAAAATAAGTTGGTTGTTTTTGTTAGAGGGAATGATCTGGAGAGAAAAAGGGGTATCAGGGCAATATGTGGGAAAAGCTGATCACGCCAAGGATAGAGTGAGCTTTTATGGAGTAGGTTTTATATAAGTCTATAGAATAATCTCACAAATAAATTGTTGGTAAAAACCAATAATAATAAAAAGCAGCTGGCTTCCTTTGAAGACCTTCAGCTTGCTAAATTCAGCAAGGCACAAAACATGAAGGAACAACACTTCTCCGTAGGAGAGCTGTGATGCCCTCATCCCAGTACCTAACACAACCTGGCTTGCCATTTCAGTTTCCAAGAACGCAGTGCCCTTTTCCTTCACCGTTGCCTACTTCAACTGTTTGTTATGTTAGTAGGAACAGAATAGAGGCCTTGGAAATTGTCATTGTGGTACTGAAAGCCTAAATCCTGCAAGCTGTCATTAACTTTTAAAGACCATCTGAAAAATATAATTCTATGGTGTCTAAGAAGGTTGTATTTCTGCCCAAGGTAAAAAACATAGACCTCTCAAACCTCTACTGTTGTCTCAATAAAACAAAGACTTGAACTTTGTATTCTGACCAAGAGCCAATCTCTGAGCAATTCAACAAATGCACATGTATCTCTTAGGGAGTGACTACAGTTCATGATATAGAAAGAATCACAATAATGATCAAAACCAGAAATAACTCTTGCCTTTATGGTATTCGCTATTTAGATGAAAGATATGTGTACATGAACTAATCATACAAATAAATATAAAACAAGCTGTGAGCATTGCCATAATTAAAAGCACATTTCCTTGGGTGTGTGGGGGGGGGCAGAGCATGAATATGGGCTTGGCAGAGTTGGTTAGTATCCACTAAGGAAAGACAAGGATGGAATATGAGATGAGAATATTCTTGCTGGAAGGGGAGATGACATGCCAAGATCCTGTAGCAAAAAGTTCTGCACTGCATACAGAGAAAGGGTAGCTGGAGCACAGACAACCTTGGTTAGAAGAGGTTGTGATTTGAGTTGAAGCTGACAAGACAGACATTGTAAACCATACTGTGTAGAAAATGTAGGTTCTTGTATGCAGTTGGAAGGCTTTGAAAGATTGGTGGAGGTAAAATAAGAACCAGATTTGTATTTCAAAAAATCTGCTGCTCAGGGGTAAATATATCGGTAGATCAAGAGATAATGGCAGGACTAAAGCAGAAGCATTGAGAGACTAAGAATCTTAAGTCTTATAAGTCAACTGTACACAGACATCTCAGAGCAATGAATGGCAGCCCCTGAATCGATGTTTGATCACATGTATGGCAGGGATAAGGACACAAATCAGTTACAGGCATAAACTCCCCAGGGCTAGGAGATGGCTCTGTTGATAAGTATGGGAACCTGATCTTCCAAACTCATAGAAAAAGCCAAAGGTCATGGATCACCCTTGTTACTGCAGCTAGGAAGAAGTTGAGGGAGAGATCAGTGAAGCTCATGGGCCAGTCACCTTAGCCTAATCCAGGATTTTCAGGTTCTGTGAGAAATATTCCCTCAAAAGGTTAAGGTGAATTAATGGCAAGATGACTTAGCATCTAAAGCATTTGCTGAGTAAGTGTGTTGATCTATTTATGATCCTTAGAACCCATGTGAAGGTGGAAGGAAAAAGCCAGCTCTACAAAATTGTCCTCTAACTGCCAAGCACTGACTATGGAAAAAACACCCCCCACCCCCCACCCCCCCCATACACAGATATACACACAAATGCATACGTCACACACACATAGTTATACTAATTAATTAATTAATCAATTAAAGGTAGAAAGTGATCAAGAAAAATCACCCAAAGTCAACCTCCACAGGTTTGCCAACACATGAATGTGCACCTAAATTCATATGTTCACACAGCCACACTAAATACAAATCACATACACATGGACCACACACACACACACACACACACACACACACACATACACACACACTTTCCATCCAGTCTTTTTGTGGTACTTTGTATTGTTAAACAAATTACATATTATCTCTGTAGAAGTTCCAAAGTTATTAGGCCCAGGTGTTTCTTAAAATTTATAACATTTTAAAATGACACTAAATATTCAATAACATACCCAGAAAGTTCTGGGAAGAACTTTATAATCAAAAACATGAATACATTTGAAGCAAAGTATACAATCACAAGCGCTACATGGGTTCAATAAAGGCATAGAAGGACTGAAGTGTGTATGTGTGTGTATATGTGTGTGAGTGTATATGTGTGTGTATGTATGTGTGTATATGTGTATGTGTGTATATGTGTATGTGTGTATATGTGTATGTGTGTATGTATATATGTGTGTGTATATGTATGTGTATGTGTATATGTGTAAGTATATGTATGTGTGTGTATGTGTGTATGTATGTATGTGTGTATATGTGTGTGTATGTGTATATGTGTGTATGTATGTGTGTATGTGTATGTGTGTGTGTGCATGTATCTGTGTGTATATGTGTATGTCTGTGTATGTGTATGTGTGTGTATATGTATATGTTTGTGTATATGTGTATGTGTGTGTGTTTGGTTAGATAATTTGCTGACATGAAAAAAGATCTGAAAGAACAACTTAAAAAGAGGAAGGACTTGTATTGATTTATGACTTCGGATGTTTCTGTTTGCAGTTAATCAATTTATTTGTTTCGGGGCCATGAAGAGACAAAGCATCATAGTGAAGAGGTGGAGGGTGACCTAACAGCTGTGTGTGCGTATGTGTGTGTGTGTGTGTGTGTGTGTGTATGTGTGTGTGTGTGTGTGCTGAGTACATTGATATTGAGAAGCAGGGTCATTTCTGTTACTAAAGCTGACCATATCAAACATTTGGAACTGATTTGTGATTTGGGGAAGCCTGGTGGTGTGGACTCAAGAGGCTTTAAAATGTCATAAGCAGAGCTTAGTGCACAATTCTTGTCTGTGTTCAGAAGACTGGAATGCTGGTAGACATGCAGACAGTTAACATCATATCATGCTCATGGGATTTCAGATGAGAATGAAGGTTCTGTTGGAGGCTAGAATCAATGTATGTGACATTGTAGCAAAGAACAGTTTTTCCATGTCCAGAAATCTTGTAGAAGGCTGAGTTTACAGCTGATGAGCTAACTACTCAAGCACTGGAAGTGTCAAGGCAGTCTAGCATTCAACCAGTGACATGGTTATTGCTGCTACCCTTACTCAGGCTTACAGTGACAATTTGTGAATGTGAAGGTTTAAAAAATTTGAAGCTTAGCCAGAAAAGAAATATTTGCAAACTCCATTTTCCCTGAATAAGCATGTCTAATGCCTTAAAAGTGGTTTGTATACCCAGTGAGACTCCACTGAAGAAAAAGAAATTTTCATATGTGATTGGTTATGAATTGGAGATAGCTTTGGAGTTAGGCATGAGAGCTTAGGTTCATTGTGTGTGAACATTAAATTATAGATTCCTCTGACTTTCATGAGTGACTCACATAAGCCACTCTCTTTGGAATTCCTGAGCTAGGACCACTTTATTTGTCTCTCTCATCCTGGGGCCACCAGCATCATTTTATTTTTATTATGCTGTGTATTTATTTTCAATTCTATAGCACATTTGAGTACTTGTTTTGATTTTAAAAAAATGATTAAGCAGTAATTATAGATGCCTTTCTTATGTAAACATTTTGTAAAGAAGTGAAATAAATTTTTACTTTTCTTTTAGTGAAAACAGATTCTTTTTAGTACACACCTTTAATCCCAATACTCAGAAAATAGAACTAGGTGGGTCTCTGTGAGTTTCAGGCCACTTTTGTCAATAGAGTGAATTCCAGGGCAGCCAGGGCTGTTATACAGAGAACCCTATCTCAAAAATAAAAGAAGAAGAAAAGAAAGAAAGAAAAAAATAGAATAATACAATGTATTCTGATTATAATTTCTCCTCTACCAGCTCCTAAGTTTCTTCTCATCTTTTCTCCAACCAGATCCACATGCTTTCTGTCTCCTGTTAAAAAACAAAAAGGCATCTATATAATAATAAGATAAAACAGAAACAAATAAATCACAATAGTTCAATATAAACAAACAGAAGAAAAAGAGCCAAATAAAAAGCATAAGAAATACTCCTCAAACCATTCAATACAGCAGAAACTGAGAGAACATAGCCCAACTTTTTATATGAGGCTACAATCACCCTGATACCCAAGCTACTCAAGGATGCAGCAAACAAAGAGAACTACAGACCAATCTCCCTCATGAACATTGATGCAAAAATATTCAATAAAATTCAGGCAAACTGAGTCCAACAACATATCAAAAATATCATCCACCATGATCAAGTAGTCTTCTTCCTAGAGATGCAGGGATGGTTCAACATATGAAAAACTGTGAAAGTCATCTATCATATAAACAACCTGAAAGAAAAAATCCAAATCCACATGATCATCTCTTTAGATGCTGAAAAAGTCTTTGATAAAATCTAACATTACTTCATGAAAAAAGTCTTGGAGAGATTAGGGATACAGGGAAAATACCTAAACATAATAATGGCAATATACAGCAAGCTGACAACCAACACCAAGCTAAATGGAGAGAAACTCAAAGTAATTCCACTAAAATCAGAAACAAGACAAGGCTGTCCTCTCCCTCCTTATCTATTTAATAAAGTTCTCAACATTTTAACTAAAGCAATAAGAGAACAAAAAGAGCTTAAGGGAATACAAATTGGGAAAGAAGAAATCAAACTCTCTCTATTTGCAGATAATATGATTGTGTACATAAGTGACACCCAATGTACCAGGGTACAAGATTAACTCAAAAAATCAATAACTCTCCTATACACTAAAGATAAAAGTGCTGAAAAATAAATAAGGGAAACATCACCCTTTATAATAGTTGCAAATAACATTAAATATCTTGAGGTAACTCTAACCAGAGAAATAGCAACCTTGTTTGATCAAATTTTCAAGTCACTGAAAGAGGAAATTGAAGAGGATATCAGAAAATGGAAAGACCTCCCATACTCCTGGATAGGTAGGATCAACATAGTAAAAATGGCAATCTTACCAAAAGCAATCTACAGATTCAATGCAATCCCCATCAAAATCTCAACACAATTTTTTACGGACCTTGAAAAAACAATACTTAATTTCATATGGAATAACAGGAATCCCAGGATTGCCAAAACATTCCTGCTCAATAAAAGAACTGCAAGAGGCATCACTGTTGTACAGAGATTTCTGACCCTGTGCAGGTCAGTGGTCTGAACTGCTCATGGTGGCCTTTACTCACCAAAGAATGACTCAGATGCATATATTAATTTTATCCTGTCTGGCCTATGTCTCAGGCACATTGCTAGCTAGCTCTTTCATCTTAATTCAACCCATTTCCATTCATCTATCTGCCACGTGGGTTTTAGATTGTGGGTTTTGGTGGTGCTGGTGTTTATCTTTTCTTCTTCGGTAGCATACAGAGTACTTTCCAGTACTATGAACATTAGTCTATAAGTATGAAGACTCCACATAGATACCAGCTTGACTTCTCTGAGTTCAATCAGTGTAGGCATTGTCATCAACAACAGGGCCTTACCTTCAGTTTGTGGGAGCAACCAATAGCCTCAGCAATAGTGTGGATTTTTTGGGGTTAACATCAGACACCTTAGGCCAACAATTCAATTAGCTATACCCTATTCCCAATACTGAAGATTCATTTGGTGATCAAAGATGTCAAATTATGGCTCTGTCTCATCTGTTCATTCTTTGGTGATTTCATTTAGGTTACTTTTATATATGTATATATGTTAGGAAGTTTCTTCTGTATTAGGTTTCCATACAACCCCTCAAATAGTCTTTTTGATTTAAATTTTTCCCTCCATATTCCCTTCTTTACCTCTCCGTTATCCTCACCATTTGATTGTCGCTGTTTGACACCTCCCTTGTCCACCCATATCTATATATTTATCCTTCCTAGAGACATAGGTCTCTATCCCCAGTCCCTTACTCTATACCTAACCTCTGTGAGTTTTATGGATTGTATCTTGTTTACTAATGACTTAACAATTATCATCTACATATAAACAAATACATACCATATTTGTCTTTCTGGCTTTGCATTACACCACTCAGGATGATTTCTTTCTAGCTTCATCCTTCAGATTCCATTATTTTATTTTTTAATGTCTGAGTAAGATTTTATTGTGTAAATGTACCACATTTTCCTTATTAGTTATTCATTCATTGATGATCATCTAGACTGTTTCCAATTTCTGGCTATCATGAATAGAGCAGCAATGAACATGGTTGATCATGTGTTTGTGTCGTAGGATAAAGCCTCATTTTTGTGTATGTACAAGAGTGGCATAGCTGAATTTTGAGGTAGATTTATTCCAAGCTTCCTGAGGAACTACCACACTGATTTTCATAGTAGCTATACAAGTTTGCAGTTCTACCTGCACTGGATAATTATTTCCCTTACTCTACATTCTCACCAGCATAAGATGTCAACAATTTTATTGATCTTGACCATTCTGATTTGTGTAAGATAAAATGTGAAAATAATTTTGACTTGTATTTCCTGAAAAATAAGAGAACTCCTGGAGGTATCACCATCCCTGATCTCAAATTGTACTATACAGTTATAATAGTAAAAAGAGCATGGTATTACTGCCACAAACAGATACATTGATCAACAGAATTAAATTTAACAGGTAGACCCAAGTCCATACACTGGATTAAAAAAATCAAGAAGTCAGAAATACACCAAGGGGCGGGGGAAAGACAGCATTCTTAATAAGTGGTGCTGGTAAGACTGAATGGAAGCATGTAGAAGAATGCAAATAGATTAACATTTTATCATCCTGCACAAAACTCAACTCTGTATGGATCAAAGACCTCAACATATGGTTCAGTTGAACCTAAAGGTGTTATTCAGAAAGAAGAAAAAGTGAGGAATAATCTTGAACTCATTGATACAGGAAAAAAAAAGATTTTCTGAACAGAACATGCATAGCACAGACACTAAAAATGCAATTAATAAATTGGGTCAAGTGAAACTGAAAATTTTCTGTAAGGCAAAGGAAACCATCACTCAGGCAAAACAACAGCCTACAGAACTGGAAAAGATTTTTTTAGCAACTATCCGTCTGATAAAAACATTGAACATCAAGAAAACAATCTAATTCAAGAACAAGGAACAGATCTAAATAAAGGATTCTCCCAAGAGTAAACACAAATGAATAAGAAACACTTAAAGAAACACCCTCAGCCATCAAGCTGCCAGCTGATCATCCTCAAGTTTTTCTGGTTCTTAAGAATTCAGAGTATTCATAATTGGGTCACACACCCTCCAATTCTGTTCCTTGAATGATCTCTAATACATAGGATCTCCAATAAAGAGTAACTTAAAGTCACTATGTACACTTAATAGTTCCTGGTACATTTTGATAACTTTTTATTTTTCACTGACTTTGATTCCCGCCCCCTCCCACAGAGATACACAAAAGCAATTTAATGTCACATCTGCTCTTCTTGATATAAATATTTCAGTTATCTTCAAGTTCTAGAAGAACTTCAAATGTCTTGAGGAATATCTACATTCTAACACTTTGTGAACAATCTGGGGACTTTGTGAACATGAGGACTTTGAACCCACTCATGACCAGGCAATAATGATGTTATAAGAATTTTATGTCCTGCTTTCTCATTAATTTTATTCCCTTGATCACTTCAGGCCCCATTCAGAATTTAGCACTCCTATATGCAACCTAATTTCTTCATCCAAGAGCTCAAATCTGAACAATCTTAACTTTTTTTTTCTTTTTTACAGAACCATTGCCATAGATTCAATTGGCTCATGAGTTACATAATCACTGATATAAATCTCCAGGATCCGGAAAGATTTGTAAGGACAACACTATATTTGTACAAAGAATAAAAACTAACTGTTATTCTCATCAAGTTTATCTTTAGATAGATATACTAGAGGAAGAGCCAAAATTAATATCATGGACTCTACCTTTACAAGTCTAGGGAAGTTCAAACTTTTATTTACTACTATGAAATATCAGGAAAAGAGTAACAGCAGAAGCTATTCTACTCCTTCATATGAGTTCTTGATGTGGAATGTCTTTCTGTAATCTGTGAATTACCATCAAATAATAAAGAAATTGTTTTTGCCTATGGTGAAGCAGCTGAGAGACAGGCAGAAATTCCATGCACAGATAAAGGAGAAAGGTGGAGTCAGGGAGACACTGTGAGCTGCATCTAGAAAACAAGATGTAAAAGTACTGGTAAGCCACAAACCACGAGCAAGATATAGATGAACAGAAATGGGTTAAGATGCAAGAGCTAGCTAACAAGAAGCCTGAGCCATAGGCTAAACAGTTGTGTGATTATTTGGGACCAAGCAGCTGCAGGGAGTCTGGACCTCAGGGCTAGACCAGGCCAGAAACTCCCGACTATAGATTCTGTGACTATTATACAAGATATGATGCAAGTAAAAGCTACCTTGCAATTTAGGGATTATTGTTAGTAACATCTGCTCTTTTATCTTTGAATATCAGTGGCCTTTGAGACAGTCTGCTCCAAGACTACATCCAAGATATGAAAAAAAAAAAAAAATCATGAATGCAGCAAGGGCTAAATTCTTTTATTTGAAGGGAATTAGAGAAAAAATACATACATTCTGATTGTAACTTTCTCTTTTACGTCACCTTGGAAATTGCTCTTTGAAAATTTCTCTGTCTCCACACAGCCACATTTTCCACATACTTCTTTCTACATAGCTATGTACCTCATCTACAAAGTTTGCTCTTCTATCCGTAATCTCTCTTCAACAGTTTTCCACACATCTCTCTTCCATCCAGCCACACATCTCTGCACAGCTACATTTCTACACAGCTACATCTCTCTATTATATACAGTCACTCATCTCTACATAGTTACATCTCTTTTCACACAGCTACACATCTCTCTCTACACAATCTCTTTTCTACCTCTTTCTTCTACATATCTCTTCCTACACACATTTTTACACAGCTATTGCTCCATCTCTCATCTACAAAGCTACTCATCTCTTTACACAGCTCTCTCTGCACACATCTTCTTTAACCAACAAACTCTGAATAATATATGAGTTACATATTCATGGCTCAAGCCATTTTGATAATACAGGAGAAAAATCACAGTTTCTCTCTGTTAGTTTTTTGCACATGGGAGAGACACACATACACTCACTGCCAGGTGCCACAGGAGAGTTTATTTCAGGGAGTTCGGATACCCGGAGAAGAGCAGGGGTAGGGAGGATGGGGGGATGGGGAAGTGGGGGAGAGGGGGCCAAGGGGGTAGGGGGTGCAGGGGAAGGGGGAAGTGGGGATTTGGGAGTGTGCGCCAGCCATGCCTGGGGGGCACACTCTGCCAGTGCCATGTCGGGTCCACTGATGCAGCATGTCAGAATCACCTACACTCTCAGGTTAGGGATGTCACATTGACCAGCTAGTGAAGAAGCAAGCATGTAACTCTAAGTGATCAGCATTCCATGACAGAGATCAACATTGATCAGGTCTTTTTTTAAATTTATTTATTTAAGGTTTTTTTTTTTTTAATTTTGCATACCAACCACAGTTCCCCTTCCCTCCCCTCCTCCTACTAGCCCCCAGCTTCTCCCCACCCTTCCCTTCATCTACTTCTCAGAGAGAGTAATGACTCCCACAGGGACTCAATACAGTCTGCATATCAAGTTGAGGCAGGACTAAACCCATCATGATCAGGCCTTAACAATAAAAATCTAGTTGGCAGAACTTTGATGTTAGGATCGTGTGCAGAAAATCAATTGCTACAGGGAGTGACGTCTTAATATTATCAGCCTGACTTTGGTTCAATAAACATACACTTAGGAATTTGTACTTGTGCAATATCTTATTGGTGCAACTATTCTATCTTTAATTTGTTCTGAGATCTAAAATTAGCTAAATATCTAAAAAAAGCTGTTTTATAGCTAAGAATATTATAATTTTCCTATATCAGTCTGGGTTATGAAGAATAGGCTAGAATTATTTATATTCACCAAAATTACATAGCTTAAGAAGAAATCATTTTTCTGATAATCCCAAGATATATGTGTGCCCAATAGATAGGATATATACATAAGAAAAACACACAGTCAGTGGAGAAAATATCCATAGCTGTTTGTAGGGAAGACATGAAGCGGCACATGAGAAAAACTCCAGACAGAAAAAAATAAAATAAAAACAAACAAATAAATGCAAACCAGATTGGCAGTCAGTGCCGCTGTGGGCTCCCTTTGGAGAGTTATCCCTCAGGTGGACTGACCTGCTGAACGCTACCTGTCATCTGTCCTATACTCCTACAGCCTCCAGCAGTTGAAGTTCTTTCAGAAAGGCAAGATGTTCCAGTATTGAAAAATATCCACAGGAAAAGGATAATTTTTTATTGTCAGGGCTTTATTAAAAACATAAATGAACATTTATTTGGGGCTTATCTCAGGCTAGCCACAATTTTAGATTTTTTCCATGTACTATATCATTCGATTGTAAGACCTGCTTTGAGAACAAAGCCATTGTGTGCCTTATTGCTAAGTGCTTCTAGTCTTTATCTCAAGATAAAGGGCAGTTTTATAAAAGCCAAATTCACTTATAATAGATGATTATCTTGGAAATGATGATCCCTTAAATAAGTATAGTGATTGATACTTTATACAGAGCAGAGGTCACATTCAGCTGCCATAAAAAAAAAAATACGGGACTGGAGAGATGGCTCAGTGGTTAAGGGCACTGACTGTTCTTCCAAATGACCTGAGTTCGATTCCCAGCATCCATCCACATGGCAGCTAACAACTGTCTGTAATTCTAAGATCTGACACACAGTTATATATTCAGGCAAAACACCAATTCATATAAAATAAAAATAAATATTTTAAAAAAAATACAAATTATTAGTCAGGAAAGAAAACAAATTGAGATCATGGCCTGAAAAGTAAGAAACATGAACTCAGGTCTTTAAATACACTGTTTTCCTTTTTTAGTTTTCATGCTTGTGTATGTATATGTATATGCATTATGCTTATGTACATTTATGCTTGCATATATAGATATATAAAGAGGTATACATGCATGTGCACACACATGTTAGGGCCGGTGGTTGATGTCAGGAATCACCCTTGGTCACTTTTCTACATTATTTACTGAAGTGAATCTCCTAGTCAGTCTCAGACGTCACTGACATGACTAGTCTCCCTAATCAGCTAGCTCTGGGCAACTTTTACCTCTGCCTTCTGAGGCTGGAATTACAGGTGACCACCATACTTATCTGGCATTTTATGTGGTTTCTAAGGACCCAAACTCTAGTCTTCATATTCATACAAAAGTGATTTAAACACTGAGCAATCTTTCCAGGCCCCAAATGCACATTCTCAACCACTGCACTCCAGAGTCTCTGTAGGAAGACCTGAAAAGAGCTATGCTGCAACCAGATTTTTAATGAGCAAGTGCTAAATTCCCCTTACCAGATCATTTCTCCCAACTATTTTATTTGGAAGGAAAATAAAACAGCATGAAACACAACAGAAAGTAGTGAATGTTATTAAGCTGGTATAACAAATGAAAGCATGGAGAAAGAGGCAATCTAATGGTCCCATGGAAACGAAAAAGCAAGGCTTGTACCTTGACATGATTCTCCACTCTCCCTTTCAATCCTCCTAATAACTCTGACTTGTGGCATCTAAAATGCTATAGCAGAAGGGAAACCAGTTCCCGTTGCCTTGCCCTGCCACCTGCTCCCCTGTGTCGGTGGTACTGTGGAAAGCGGCCACATAGACCTAATACTTTCTGCCACACTTCAACACTCTTTTCCTTCCCATAGCTTTTGCTTTTTTCTACAATGAGACAGAGAAGCAATTACCACTCTGTCTGCTCATCTTGATACCTATGCTTCACTGGGCCAGAAAGAAAAGGAAATGAGAATGAGGAAGCTGAAGAGCAAAGACTTAAAACGTGAGGAAGAGAGACACAGTTGTTAATTCAGTGAAATTTGCTAGGAATGTGCAGTTAAAGTTTCCACCTTCCCAGGATTCTTAGGGGAAAAGTTTAATTGCATCTGACTCTGGCAAGGCAGTTTGAAATAATAATACTTTTAAGATTCATGAAGCCTGGCATACTATAACTTGCATTTATATTGTGAATTACTATAAACAGGACATGCTCTACACCTTATTATTACTAAAGCAATGCTAATTCATCAAACAATCATTTGAGCTTGAAATCTGAAAGAATTTAGTAGGAAAAATATATATCATTCTGAGTATGTAGGGGCAAAGGGCTAGTCACTGAACTGAATGATTTGCATTTATTATCTCCAGTCCTCACGATGATCCAGCAAGGCAGGCACATCAGTCAGGATTACAGCAGAGTTTGAAGTCCTCCAACACATATTGTTGAAATAACTAAGACCAGGGGCTGGAGAGATGGCTCAGTGGTTAGGAGCCAGAGTTCAATTCCCAGCATCCACATGACAGCTAACAACTCTCTGTAGTTCCAAGATCTGACTCCCTTACATAGTTATACATGCAGACAAAACACCAATTCACATAAAATAAAAATAAATATTAAAAAAAAGAAAGAACCAAGACCGGTGACAGCAGAGGAACTCAGAAAGTGTAACAAAGGGCCACAGGAGCCACAGTTTTCTGTGAAGTGACCTCTTTGAGGCAAAATAAATAAAGTTCAGGGAATACTGTGTAATCACTGTGCTCCTGCCTTCTGTCTTATTCCTTGTCTTCCTTCCTTCCACTTTACTGACCCAAGGACAGGGTACCACACTGAGATGGCCCTTAACATGTGTCCTGAGCATATAACAGAGTAGAGAAGTTGAAAAGTGTGACTCTCGGGGTGGAACCAAAGTTATTTTTCCTGATACATCCCTTCTTCTAGTACCAAGTCCCACCATCTACTTGTATCTTTAAAGCAATTAAAAATCACTCCAAGTCAAAATAGGAGGATGGCAATCTTGTCTCTTAAAATCTCGAACCTAAAACGTGAGTAACTACAACCTTTCAATAAGAGATTGAAAGCATAAAAGGAAACCAGGAATAACCAGGTAGCGTAAGATGCAGCTGTTAGAATGCCACCCTGCAGTCTGTAACTGAGCACAAAGCTTGAATTGATAGACATGGCATCTAGCCTCCCTCCTCTCTAACATTCCACCCTCCTATTGCCCTCTACATGTTGCTCAATGTGATTGTGTTCTTTTCCGACAAGATGACTGGATCTAATTGGCCACTGAGACCCTTATCTTTAGTGAGTACATTATAAAGCGTATAAAACAACTGTTTCTCAATTTATAAAGCAAGTATTATTGATATGCTTCTCTTCAAGAATTTTGCTGTCCCACTGACATCCATGTCTACCATATAAATCTAGTACCCAGGACCAACAATAGCTACAGACATGGTTAATAAGCTTATTTTTCTGGTCCACAGAACAAGGTAGAGAAGGATAAAGACTACAACCTGAGAACAGAGATTCAGAACCACAGAGATCCATGTTTCTTTATCAGAAAAAGAAGTTAAGACATCTGGGGTAGGAGAGATGGCTCAGTGGTTACAAGAATTGCTTTCCCTTTCAAAACCTGATTCCCAGCACCAACCTGGAGACTCAGTACCATCTCTACTCCAGTTCCAAGGGAATCTGACACTCACTTCTGGTGTACAGAAGCACCAGGCATGAATATGGCACACAACGTCAATGCTGACAAAACACCTATACACGTGAAATAAAAAAAAATTAAGTTAGAAGGAGGAAGAGGAGGAGGAAAGAAGAAGACGAAGAAGATGGAGAAGGAGAAGAAGAAGAAGGAGAAGGAGAAATTAAAAACTCCAATAAGTAATTAAGACTTGAAAAAGCAAAATAGTTTGTTCAGGTCACACAGACAAAAATTCTATGTCCTGTAAACCACTGACATCACATGAAGTAAAAAAAAAAAAGGTCAGCTTCTAGTCAATGAGAATTAGGTTTATCTTAGGTAGCAACAATTATCAGCTTAAAACACTTTGTTACATTGATAAGAAAATCTAAAGTTCCCTCCTGTGGTCATTAAAATTAAAATGTAAAGATTATGATGAGCAAAGGATTGAATGACCTCTATTGCTCACTCCATGTATATGTGCTTAAAGATGACATCACCCCTAGTCACCACCAACAGTTATCAGTCACTAAAACAGCAATGTCTAATACAAATATATGTGATGTATATGAGTAACTTTATGTTGTTTTAAGTAAACAGAAATAATTAAAATTTATTTTAATACTATATTTTAACTCAACATGTTCAAAATATACTCATAAAGACATCATTCATTTTTATAAAATTGACTCATGATATTTTAATACAATATTTTATAACTTAATGAATACTTATCATCTTGATGATAACAAACACATTAAAGCAGTGGTAGATTTCATGGTTTAGAGTCTTGGATAACTGAAATGAGTTCACATACACACACACACACACACACACACACACACACACACACACACATACACACACACACTGAGCCTTAATACCCTATAAAGCAAAGGCAAAGCACACCTGCAAATTCAAGTAGAGCCCAGTTCAGGGAGACAAGGACTCCACTCTTGGTTTATTGTTCTGCTATCATAATCTACAATTCTTAATAATTTTGTATTTGAGCTTGTGATTTTCAAAGGAAGTAAGCAGAGAAATAGATATAGCATGGAAATTGCCCACGTCCTCTTTTATTTTTCTGCTACTCTATAGCAATTCAGGAGTCAGACAGCACAGAATGGTTCAACAAGCCTCACAGTCAGTAAAAGATATATACACAAGTGAGCAAGCAGGCAGCCCAGAGAAGCAACAGTTCTATTTGACACACAGTTTGCTTCAAAATCAGGACTCTTTTTTCAAAAATAAAAACATGGAATCCTAAGAAACATGAGCCACCATCACATCCTTGTAACTTGTACTTCTCCCCTAATTTATCAGGCTACCTGCAAAATAAGGACAGGTCAGGGAGGGAAAGTCAGGCACCCCACAGCATGCTTCTTTTCATCCTTTCTTACTCACCAGTAAGCCCCAGGTAAAGAGTGTGAGGAGAATGTATATACTCAGGAAGACAAAGAATAACTAGAGAGCTACCTTGAGGCACATCATCACTGTTCTGACAGGAACAAAATACCTATGTCCTACCTAGGGGAACTAACAGGATGATTCCTGTGCTTCTTCATAGAAGTTACAGGATCTTGTATTTGTATTTAAAAAAAATAGAACTTAGGGGCTGGAGAGATGGCTCCGCAGTTAAGAATGCCTACTGTTCTTGCAGAGGATTCAACTTCAGTTCCCCACACCCGAGTAAGGTGGGTGGTTCAGCATGACTTTAGCTCATGGGGATCCCATACCTGGTCTCCAAATACAGAATATAAAATAAAAACAAAATGGAGTATTTTATTAAAAATTAAAAATAATAATGACAATTGAGTTTGGTACAGCACGATACATCCATAACCTGAAAATTCAAGAGGTTGAAGCTATAATTTAAGGTCAGCCTGGGAGTCTGTCTCAACCAACAAAAACTAAACTATCATGAAATGTAAGATAAATGTAAGATAAATGGTTGAGAGAAACATGCTCACCTGACATTTTCGTTTTTCCTTGTTTAAAGCTGCACTAAAGAGGGAAACACACACACACACACACTCACACACACAAACTGTGAAGAAAAAGAACCTACTACACACCAGTATTTGTCACAGTTTTGATTGGCCATTCTCAGGCATCTATATTCACAGAGGTGAGGACCACTCTTACTCACAGTTCAGTAGAAGTTACAAACAGTAATTCTTGCCATCCGGTTTTGAAAGTTATACTATAAACTAGCTACTCTGGTGTTCCTTACACAAATGCACACATGTTCCTTTATCTCTAGTTTCAAAGTTCTGGGGTTTTATTAACAAAGGATTCAGGTAGGTGCCAGGAAAATGATTCCATTAATTTTCCAGTATACTTCCAGGATCCTAAGAAGTTGAGACCCAGCACAGTCATACTGCATGCTGCATTCTTTCAGCCAAGGACCAGTGTGATGCTAATGTGTTCTTCTCACCTTGGCTCCCTACATTCCCAAGGGCAGACATTTCAGGGATAACACTCTGGTTAAGACTTTTCCCATTCTAGGTGAGCCTAGATACCTGAGTACCATGCTTCCAAAATGAGGAAGAATCTAGAATAATGGTCAAACTGGAATGTATTTTTTCATTTATTTATTGTATTATTACTGTATATATGTGTACACATGATGTATGTTAGTACATGTGCTACAGCACACACAAGGATGTCAAGAAACAACTCAATGAGTTAGTTCTCTTTATCTGTCTTTAAAGTGAAGAGGGGGATTATTAAACTTAGAGCTCCAGGTCTGTATAAAACGTTCCCTCATACAGCCATTGGTAATAATTCAAATCCAGCTATTAATCCATGTTCTGATAGACAAAATAATATTAATATGCCTGCTTTACAGAACATATATTTGCACTAGACCATTTAATATAAATATGTGTGTGTGATTAGGACTGAAGATGAAGTCAGAGGACAATCTCAGCTATTGGTCATTTTCTTCTAGCTTGTTTGAAAGAGGAACTCTTTGATGTTTACTACTGTATGTTCTAGAGATTCAACTCTCTCTGCCCCCATCCCACTGTAGTGAGCTCATAGGTGCACCCAACCAATGCCTCACTTTACATAGGTTCTAGGGATTTGAACCCAAGTCTTAAAATTTGTATAATAAATGCTTTACCAGGCTCTATATAGGAAGTTTTAAGTCTTCATTGCTTGAGATTATACCACAGCTTTTGTAAACACATTCTAGTCTCAGTGAGACCTTCCCTACACATCTGAGGGTATAACACAAGTAGCTGGGTAGTGGCAGTGTTTGCCTTTAATTCTAGCACTCAAGAGGCAGAGGGAGGTGGATCTCTGTGAGTTCAAGGCCAGCCTAGTCCACAGAGTGAATTCCAGGATAGCCTGAATACACAGAAAAACTCTATCTGAGAGAGAGAGAGAGACAGCAACCATATTGAGTCAAATTCTGACTCTCACTTTCAGCTGATGACCACGATCAATCTTTTCAAGTCTCTTGCCTGTTTTTGCTTATCTACCTACAATTCTGGATCCTAAGAGCTGTTTACAGATTTGAGGGGCAATACACATCATTTGGCCAGCTGACTACCTGTGTTTCACTATGACGGTGGTCTCAAGCCTCTTGAAATAATGACCCTGTAGGTTTAGACTAATGTCCAGGCTCTTTCTCCACTCCTATTTTATAGATATGTTAAAATTCAAGGAACAGCACTTACTTGCCTAAAGCAATATTTGCCTGTGTATGGTGTTACAGACCTCTGAATGCAGCGTTTAGAAGCCAGAGACATGAACATCACTGCAAGTTCAGTACTATGCTGAGCTACCTACATAGGGAGTTCCAAGCTAGCCAAGACTGCATAGAAAGACTTTGCTTTGATAAGTAATTTTAAATAACATTTTAATAATTTTATTAGCCAAGTATGGTGGCTCATCCTTGTAACCATAACACTTAGACTGAGCAAATAGATTTCTTTAATTTCAAGGTTACATAATGAGTTCTGGGCTCCTTCTGACTACAGTGTGACATCCTATCTCAAAACATCTTTAAGAAAAATAGCATGTGTTGAGCAAGCCAGCATAATATGACACTCTTTAGCACAGACAACCGTAGAACCCAATGCTTTCCAAACTTCAGAGTACTGCCCTCCCCCAGGAAATGCTTACTCAGTTCGCTGTGTACATACATGTGTGCATCTGCTCTATTAACTGTTTCCAGTCATACAGTCATCTAGAGTAAGACTTTATGTCACATCTTCTTTGCCTGGCACCATTCTTAGCACACAGTAAACAGACCTAAATGAGTAAAACCCAGAAGTCCTTTGCACAGCTGAGCCTTTTATGATGTTGCAAAGATACTAACAGCCAGTTGTTTCATTGTCAGGGAATCAGCATCCTGCAATAACTGAGAGAAAAGGCTATGCAGCCAGAGCATGGGCTCAGAACACACACCTGTCACTGACTCATCAGTCTGGTCACGGCTTAGCTACTTCACTTCATGCCTGAGAAAATACAATAAATGCTTGTAGAATTACAGCCAAGCACCCAATTCATTACCAACTGACAAATAAACAGACTCTGCTTTCCTCCCCATATTAACCATGTTGCTAGTCTTTTTCACCCCAACTTCATTCTCTCTGTGTGGATATGTGGATATAAGTGTGTATGAACATGTACATGTATATACAGGCCTGTATGTCATATGTGTGGGAATGTGTATGGAGTTCGCGGAATAACCTTAAATGTCTTTTCCCTGGAGCAACCCACTTTTCTTTTTAGGCAGAATCTCTTGCTGGCTTGGAGCTTTCCAAGTAGGCTATATTGGCTGGTTACTGCGTACTGAAGGAACTTAGAGGGAGGGCTTTGTAGCCAGGCAGAGCATGGGCTCACAACACACACCTGCCACTCACTCATCAATCTGGTCACGGCTAGCCACTTCACGTCAATCCTTTCTGCTATAAAATGGCTCTGGCAATACCTCCATCATAATCCTAATAAATCAAGTAATAGTTGATGATGGATTTTTATGCATCAAACTGGCTAGCCTATAATGCTCAAAACTCACTTAAGCGACACAATTGCAAAGACTTCATAGATTAACCAGATAATTTTAATAATGAAAATTAATAAACTAACTTAAAATTTTTAACAGATTTTCTCCAATGACAGCCAAATTTCTGAGAGCAAAGCCAATGTAAAATGAAAGAGGTTAATGGATTGTTTTTGGTAGCTTTTTAAATTACTGATATTATGCAGTAACAAACATAATTGCTCATATTTTAGTTGTGTAAGATTATTTCTATGAACTATTGTTGAACAGAAGACAAAGGTGGAGAGAAGTAGAGAAGTAGAGACGGTGTCCTTCTTAGAGACTTAGAGAAAGGATAGGCTTAATTTCCCTACAAGATAAAAAGAAAGAGAAAGAAAGGAGCAGATAGAAGGAGGGGAGAAAGGAAAGGAGGGAAGGAAGGAAAACAGTGTCCAGTGAACCTGAAACAGAATAAGTTAATCAGTTTATTTTAGATAATGGACTTCATCCATTCAAAACTCTTTGTCGTATATTAAGTGGCCAGCAGATAAATGACTGGATAAGGACACAACCAAGCAGTTCAAAAACCCTTCCTCCAGGCACAGTGCTAAATAGTTTATTTATCAAATACCTAAATGTCTCCTGGGTCTACGATATTTGAGACAGCAGAAGGCCTTTCTGCTGCATCAAAGTGCACCCCATGGATAAACGTGCCCAGACTGAAAGGCCAGAAATCCTGGACCAGCTGCTGGAGCACAGCTTTGCTCTCACCTCTTACTTTTGCTTAAGAGATCACAAGCTAACTGTTGTTAATACCATAATTCCAACTTTGTTGACCATTACACAATTGGCACCTTACAGACAACATGCCTACTTTTTAAACATGACATTTGAGTTAATTGCTTGTCCTTCATCCAAGACTCACTGCACTAAAAATCACTGGAATCTGAAGGCAGTGAAGGTTCAGCAATCCAGCCTTGAATCCTGATTGCCATCACTCAGAGCCTACAGTACACAGGTCCATCTGCATTGTGGGAATACATTAGTAAAACCCAGCTCATCATCAGGACACCAATAGATTGCATTCTAATATGACTATGACACACACATAGAAACAAAGAACAAGCCACATTTACTCCACCTGATGCACTCAGATCTTTTACCACTAGATCCCATTTGCTTTCTGTTCGCAGCAGAGCACATTCTATTCAAGTTTGGCTCTTCCAGCAAAACTTTTACCTCTTTCTTCTTCTGTTTTCAACTTACTAAACATTCTGCATGGAGACACTATTCTTATCCTTAAAGAGTTTATAGTCTAGGAAAAGACAAAACACACAGATATAAACTAGACGAACATGACAACATCTTGGCACAAATGCATTCATAAAGGGTCATGCTAGGATGAATGAGACACTCAGCAAAGTGCCCACAAGCATGAAAAATCATATGGAAAAGCCTAGGGACATGCAAGAGGAAAAATAGCTTCAATGGGGTCTTTTGAAACCACCAAACACCACAGCTAGACTATGGAGGAGGATGTACCAAAGGAAGTCTTTCAAGGACTATAATTTATCTAAGAGCAAATGTCAGCTAGTTAGTAGCAACTCAAGGCTCTGGTTAGCCTGAGTACCTCAGCAATCATCAAAGCCACACGAATGCTGCATTTTAATGGAAGCAATTTACTGTTGCTACAGGGAACTGACTTACAACAAAACTCTTCTAGGCAGAGTTTTCTAGAAGATTATACCAAAATGACCTGACTAGCAAGAATGACAATTTCCCAGAACTAAGGTAGGGAGATAAAGCAAACAGAGCACAGAATTGAGAAACTAAAGACCTAAGTTTGTTTTTTTTCTTTCCCTGACTTTGGTGCTTACTATTAATGTGTACATGGAAGTGCTTTCAAGCTTAATCTACATTACTCTGTAAATTGGAAACGTAACCAACTCATCCCTACTATCTTACAAAGTTACTTTAGACAGAAACAAATAAATTTATCAATGATTTTTGGGGCTCATGAAAGCATATAGCAATGGTTCTCAACCTGTAAGTCACAACCCCTTTGAGGTAAATAGACATTTTCATAGAGGTTACATATCAGACTTTCTGTATATCAGATATTTACATTACAATTCACAACAGTAACAGTTACAGTTATAAAGTAGCAACAAAGTAATGTTATGGTTGGAGGTCACCATAACATGAGGAACTGTATTCAAGGGTTGCAGCAATAGAAAGGTTGAGAACCTTTGGGTTATGGCTTGATTCATAGAGTCTAAGAAAGTGTAATGATGTGGGACTGGAGAGATGGATAACTGTTAAGAGCAATGGTTGTTCTTCCAGAAGATTCAGGCTCAATTCTCAGTGTCCACATGGTAGCTCTCAACCATCTGTAAATCAAGTTCCAGGAGATGTGACGCCCTCTTCTGACCTCTGCAGGCACTGCACACACCTAGTGCATACAAATAACAACCAGTAAAATACTCATAACTATAGAATAAAAATAAATAAAATCTCAAAAAAGAAAAGAAAAGCATAACACATGGCTATTGTACTTATCAATGAAAAGATTACCTATATTATTCAGAAGTGTCAGTCCCACATGTTCCCCAGTATTCAGCATAACCAGTCAAATTTCATACAGCTAGTCAATTAAATAAAACATTCATGTTTCCTCTTTTGATTCATTCTTTCAATAAATATACATAGCCTATTTACTCTCTGCATAGTAGTATAGGATACATGAACTCCTATATCACAGGTTCAGATGAATGAGGTGTGGGCTTGCCACTCAGGTAATCAAAGCCCCGTCAAGTCCTAAAATTGAAACATGGTTCCTGGGGCACAAAATTATTATTTAAAAAAAATATGAAGAACATCTGTTTCAAAGCACTCTAAGCAAGAAAACCAGCTTAGAGTGCAGCTGCAAAGAATTATATAATGGCTTTCTTTGGGTACTGTGTGAGTGCTTTCAAAATCATGTCCAAGATGATGGCCTCTAAGATATGTGGATAGGAAAAGCTCAGGCTTTGAATTCTCTTGAGTGAAGAATAAAAATTTGGACAATAGAGATGAAGTGAGAAGATGCCATCAGTAACAGTCTATTTCACATTTAAATATTCAGATGCTAAATGAATAGACACTAATTTATAAGTATTAAAAGCAATAAAGTTATTATCCTAAAGAGACATTCATGTGCCTTGAGTGAATAATAGTCTTTTATTTTGGTTTTTGTTGTTGTTGTTTTGGCATATGCAGCCACAAGGCCTTGGGGATGGCAAGCCAGCAAGCCCAATTTCACCAACACTTCCATATTCTTTGCTCTCTTTTCTAAGACAGCACCCATGTCAAATGACAATGCTGAGGGGATTATAATGCTAAGGAGAATTAGGGTTCTTTATTATACTTTGCTCTTTTAATTTCTTTTTCACCAAAAATTCTAAATATGAGACCCATGGCTGTTTGCATACAAAAAAACCAAAGGGGACAGGAACATCATTCTTTAGATGTTAGACTATATATGCTTCCTACAAAAAAAAAAGTATCTAAAATTTGAAGTTAAGAGAAACCATTGCTCTCTTCTCCGCTCCCCCCAAACAAACAACACTATGCAGTCTAACACAGAACTTGTTTAAAACTGAAATCTGCAAATGTCCAAAGTAAAGCTCAGCCCTGCGAAGTAGTCATTGTTTCCCTGATGCAAGTTAATACCAGTTTCCTCCAACAAAATCCATGGCACAGTTTTAAATGTAGAGGACAGCTGTGGGATATTGCTCTTCTACACTGTAAAGATTTTTTCGCTTGCATTGGTTTAATAAAATGCTGATTGGTCACTAGCTAGGCAGGAAGTAGAGTGGGGCAAACAGATTAGGAGAATTCTGGGAAGAGAAAAGGCAGAGAAGAAAATGCCAACCAGGCACAGAGGAAGCAAGATGAGACCGCTGCAATGAGAAAAGGTACCAAGCCACGTGGCTAAACATGGATACAAATAATAGGTTAATTTACAACATAAGAGCTAATTAATAATAAGACTGAAGTACTGGCCCAGCAGTTACTGTAATATTAAGCCCTGAGTCAATTGTTTGGGAAATAGTTGAGAGTATTTGAAAGTTTCTAAAAGTACAGAAACTTCAGACTACAGAGGACACAGGAACAAGGACCATTAAACAACCTATCTGATTAGACAAAATACATGTTACTCATTCTGTGATATTTAAACACTAAAACAGCAATCCTGCAGTTTTCATACAACTCAGAGGCAGAAGAAGAAGAAAAAAGAATAGAAACACCATTAAATGACAGTAGACTGAAGAGGCCGAAAATCACATTTACTGTTTTTGCTCCTTCACACTAACTTTCTGTGCCCTTGAAAAGTCACTTTGACTCTCTGAATCTCATTTTCCTCTGCGAAATTAGGAGGTTAGATTATATAATCATTTACAGTGGTGAACAGAGCTGTATGATATAACACTGGGGAGTCACAGGGTCTAGTGTCTAATGCCTGGTCTGTCATGAAATGTCAGGTAAATCATTTAGCCTTCTCTGAGTCCCAGAATTCCTCATCTATTATAGGGATACAAAATCACCTGCTCTGCTCCTCTTACAAAGTTCAAAATAAACACACTAAAACAGAGAATTATGAATGTGATACAATCAACCACACTGAAATTGGTTAGAGACCTATGTATGTGATACCATTCATATAAACTAGAATCATGTGATCATTTTTAAAACTTCCAGAAACATTCAATGAAAAAAATTTCTGTCGTTTTTCTCAATTACTACAGAGTGAATCTATTGCCAAGAGCAAATTTGATGACTGATAAAATTGCAGGTCTGTCAATCCCATGATGCAGTGTGAATCAAAAGACAACTTCAGACACAGATGTTCCACAGGAACTCAAAGGAGGCACTTTGAACACCCCATCGTCCTGACCTCACAAATGTGGGGCTGGATGAACTTTAATGAGAAACATTCACTAAGTGCTCACTACCATGCTCTCCTACTTCATCCCTTTCTTCAGTCACGTGTCACAATGGAAGATGCCCAGCAACCTCACAGGTGAAGTGGCCAGCGCTGCATGGGTATGCATTTGTTTAGTTCCCAATGCTCAGTCACAGACAAGACTGCGTGGGGTCCAGAGTCCAGACATGTGACCTCTGACTAGAAGTTCCCAACATTTGAGGGTTTACAACTGTTAAAAATAATTGAGCCTCTAAAGCACTTTAAGTGTTCTATATGTATTTACAGTATTAAAAATTAAAATTGTATGAGCTGGAGAGGTGGTTCAGTGGTTAAAAAAACATGGCATTTCAGAACACCCGAGCTCAATTCTTAGAATACACAGCAGGCAGCTCACACCAGCTGTTGACACCTGTGCTCACATACACATATGTACACACACACACACACACACACACACACACACACACACACACTTTTTAGTTAAAATAGAGAAAAATAAAATATATCAATTCGTTTAAAAATATTATGTCATTACCTGTTGACATGAATAAAATACTTTGTAAAAGTCGATGTTTTTAGTTAGGCATGGTATCCCACGCCTTTAGTTACAGCACTTGGAAGGCAAAGGCAGGCAGGTCTCTGTGAGGCTAAGCTGATCTTCCTAATGAGTTCCAGGCTAAGAGGGCCTACACAGTAAGACCCTGTCTAAAATAAACAAACAAATAATAAAGAATGCATTTGTCCCCAAAGTACAACAGTGGGAATAATGACATCCTTTTGTGTTACAGGTTTCTTTAAGGCTTAGCCTCAGAGAAGAGAACAGAAGCAACGGTTTCTTTCCATTACAACCCCCAAATCCAAAAGGACAAGTTATTATTATATCAGCAACTGCAAAGAAAACTAAAAGTAGACAACCACAATTATATCAGTGTCATTTTAATATTTATGTAATAAGCACCTTAAACTTCTAAATTAAAAGGTCACTACATTGAGTGAATGAAATACAGTAATAATCATAATGAGGTTCTAAATTGCATTTTATACTTCAGTGATAAGCCCAGACAAATCAGCTGTTACTAGCAATTACTAATAATTTATTTTTGTTAATAGCTTGAATAAGTTTCTAAGGGGAAACTAATAATGGGGAGCTTGATTTAGAAAAAAAATGCATATGTCTATATGATTTTAAGAAAGTAAAATACAAATCTTCCCTGCCAGATGGCAGGTAAAGAGAGAAAAGTGATGACTTGGAGCCACTGGCGACATTTAGTTTAGCACTGACACAGGAGATGAGGGTTGCAGGAGCCCCTGTACTCAGTGGCAGCATGCATGGAATATTAATTAATTATATTGTATATTCTTTTATGCTGTAGAATATTTGTTTAATGATGCAAACACATGTTGCATTCTTTTATGTTAAATTTGTTTAACTCTGTGAAACTGTGTTATTTTGCCTGCCTAAAACACTGGATTGATCTAATAAAGAGCTGAACAGCCAGTAGCCAGGCAGGAGACAGGGTAAGTGGAGCTGGGATGTAGACAGAATATACAGTAGGAAAAAATCTAGGGTCAAGGAGAAGAGTAAGGATCCAGCAAAGGAGAAGAAAAAGATGACGGGGCCAGTCACCCAGCAACAGAGCCAGCCATGGAGTAAGAAGGAAAGAAAAGATATACAGAAATAGAAAAAGGTAAAGCCCAGAGGCAAAAGGTAGATAGGATAACTTAAGAAAAGCTGGCTAGCAACAAGCCAAGCTAAGGCTCAACATTTATAAATAAGAGTAAGTCTCCATATAATTATTTGGGAACAGGATGGTGCCCCTGCCAAAGAGAAAAAAAGCACCTAGAGCAGGAGATTGCTCTCTTTGAACACCTGTCATTTACGAGCATCATTCTCTTCATTAAGCCCATGCCGGACTGCCCACTTCCTCCTACCTATTCCTCCTATTTCCCAGACTAGGAACTATCAATTTAATTTACAAAGCCCTATAACATCGACATGTGACCTTGTTACTTGTAAATGAGTAACAATAATATTCTTAAGTATTTGAGACACATCTCACACTGAGATGGTATTTATTCATCTGATAACTGCTTAGTGAACAATATTTTTTTTTTGCCCCTACCCACGCTCTATACAAACATTACCTTCTCTGCAAGGCCTTTCTGAGCTATCTACCAATACCAACTCTTCACTGTTACTCCCTCTTCTCTCTCTCCTTTATTGTTCCTATAATATTTATCAAAGCCAATACATTTCATTTAATCATTTTTTACTTCATTTTTTAATTCATATTTCTTTAAATAAAAAAATGGACTTTTGTCTTCAGGGCTCTTAGTTCCTTTTGTTGGAAGAAGACCAGACCAAAAAAAATATTCAGTTGATATTCCTAATTGGATTCACTTGCATCACAATGCTCAGACTCAATAATACTGAGGAATATAGGAAGAAAAAAATCACAAAAAGAAAAGAAAACTGTCAAAGGAATGAAAGTGACAAAAATAAGTGAATGAATGGAAATAAATAGGTCAGGTACTCTGATTGTAAGTAGCTCCCAATGCACCAGTGGCTCTCAAGCAGGTACATGTGACCAAGGACATAAGTATATCCTAGAATTCTATGATCATGGTTCATAATGCGGGCACTGGTATTAATAACTAATATAGACTATATAGATTAAGTGCAATCCCCCTTGTGACTTCAGAAATTCCTTTTTTTGGTTTTAGTTTTGTTTTAAGTAGAAAAGCACATATCAACTAGGAATTCAAGAGGCTGGACATGGAATTCTCACAGGGGTAAACTTAAGTCTGTTTACTTTGGTGATGTAATTTTTCCTAAAATTGATAGTTTCTTTGTTATAAGCAATTGTTTGAGAATTTGTCTCACCCTCATCAATATGATCACATATTGTTTCTCTTTTATTCCACAATCCCCTTTTATCACACACACACACACACACACACATATATATATATATATATATATATATATATTCCTGGAGCTCTAAAGTTTTATGTTATAAACCAAATCATTGGATGAAATGCTGAACAAAGGAAGAATGACAGGTTAGTCATTAATTGAAAGACCAGAGATTCTAAAAGCCTTAAACCCAGTTACCTCTGAAAACCTTTTCCTGACCTTCAGAAATTAAAAAATTATATTCTCAACCGTTTGATTGCATGCTAATTTGTAAGTGTCTTCGATAAGAAAGTCACATTTCACCCTGTAGTCCTTCAATTTCAGCTCTAAAGTCCTTCCCTCACCACTGTGCCCTCTGAGGATAGCATCTCCCTTTCAAGAAATTGTCTAAGTGGTCATTATACACTGATGTGTATATTCTTTTCGTATGTGACTATCTCAAATCCATAAACCATGAGCTACAAGTAACAACATAATATTGTTTACCCTATATCCCAGCACCAACCTAGCCAGAGTGTGTATATTATCAGTATTTGTTAAATGAAGAAATTAATGCATGGCTTCTAAATCTGTTGATACAGTATCTTTTCTAAAATTGCCCTCTCTGACTCTCATAACATGCACTTCAATGCTTTGAATATGATAGTGACTCTGTAAATACGTAATTAGTTATACCTTATCAAACACAAACACACACGCACACACAGTTGTGCATAAAATTGAGTATGCATCTGTAAAGGAGAGCCTGAATACACTTTAAGAACTCAACTGCAGCTTTGAGTATTTGGCCCAAAGCTTCCTTTATCACCAGCTTTGACTTAATTAACAATCATCAGGTATTGTGGTATTGACAGAGAAAATACCTACTTGCCACTACCTTTAAGACAACTGCAAATAGAATAAAAAGCCTTTGTCATCTGAACAGAAACACATATTTTACTGAAATTAAGCAGCATGTACTAGGATCTAAAAGAAAAGTAATTCTGCCAGGACTGGCAGCTTGGCAGAATGAGTCTGCAACATCTTCATTGACAATAGCACTATGTGGAGGCTCTTATTTCGAGCCATCGTTTACTTACAAGAAGACATCAATTTCAAAGCTTATTTCAAAGTCATGTAATATCTTAGATTTTCCCACTTCATCAGCATGTTTAAGCTTATACTTTTTAAATAAGAAAACATCTTCAGGGGTTAACAAACTAATCCCTGACCTGCTCTTCACCAAATGAGAGCTACAATACACTTAGTCACTTCTTCATTCCATTATTGATCCTCTTCTCCCCAAGGGCTGAGTAAACACAAAGTAAAAAGACAGGTTGGAAACACCTCCCCATTACTAGCCAGCTGCAGCTACTTGACCCAGTGTATTGTATAGGCCAACTAACAGTGATCAGTTAGTCAACAGCCAGGACTGCTTGAGTGTTTGTCTCTACTTTTGACTTCTTTGAAAACCAATGCCATTCAAAAGGCCACCTCACCCAGAATCAGGGTTCTATTCTGGGATGCCTAAAAGTGCTGAGCATTTGCATTTTGCCCTTTACATTGTCTCACAGATGCCCCATCCATTCTGAAATTACCAACTTTCTATTCCAGCTCTACTGTACAGAAAATAACAACAATCACTGACCAGTTCCTTCTGTTTTTCTATGGGAGATGAATTCCACAACATCAAGAAGATATGAGCACTAAAAAGTAAAAAAGCTCTCTAAACAGAATAAATGTGGCTTGTATAGGTTAAAAAAAAAAAAAGGAGACAAGACAAGGTAACTGTGGATATGGCTTAGAGGAAGAGGGCTTGCCTAACACTTGCCTAACACATGAAAGACCTGGGTTCGAGTCTCAGTACTGAAAAAATATCCTAAACAAAGAACAAGTTAGAAAGATCACTTATAAGTGTTGAAAATAGAAAAGTCATTATTGAAAGGTTGGTATGTAAATCAGGTCTTCAAGATAAGAAGCTCAGTGAGTGGAAGGTGGCTGTATGTGTGTCAGTTTGTCCAACACAATGTTATTCTTTTGGTCAAATATAAATCAGATCTTTTAAAAAGTGGATGAGAGATGAAGAGATGGCTCAGAAGTTAAGATCACTTGCTGTTCTTACAGAAAGTTCAAGTTCAGTTAGGGTTAGGACACCAATGCACATGTATAATATACTCACACATACACATACATACAAAAAATTAAAAAGAAATAGTTTTTAAAAATTAAGAGCTCCCACACCTTGCAATCCTGAGATACCTCAGTTTAGACAGTGGAGAAGGTTGTTCTTATGGTGAAGGGAGTCAGCCTGTACTCCCGTCATTGTCAAATCGAGTCTGCAAATAAAGTATTATCTATAGCCATGAAGGGTCAACAGAGCACTCACTTCAAGGAGAAACCTAGATATAAGCTGAGTCCAAAGTAGTGGCTTTCCTTGTGGCTCTGACAACATACCTGATACAGCAGTGTCAGGACATGGTAGACAATGGCAGGGAAGGTGTGGAAGCCAGAGCTTGAACAGGTGGTCCTGTTGCATTCATACTCAAAACATAGAGAAATGAAAAGTGCTCATCTTGGTTTTCCTTCTTATTCAATCAAGAATCCCAGATTGTAGAATGACAGGATTCATATTTAGGGTGACTTTTCATCTCAATGAACCTAATCTTGAAGCTCCCTCACAGACATGTCCAGAAGTTTGTTTCCATGGTGACTCTAAATCCTATTGAGCTGACAATCAAGGTCAATCATCCCAATTACTGAACCCTACTGTGAGGATACATCCATGGGACCAGCATTCTATGGAGCATTCATTAAGAAACATAGAATCTTATGATCAGTTAAGAATGTCATAAAAATATGGTGTATTGAATAAAATATTGACCTAATTGGAAAGTGTGTAAGATCATTTTGTATTGCCTGTGGTACATAGTAAAAATGATCAAATCATTACCATTCTAATGAGATGAATTCATAGTTTTACAAAGCTATCTTCTACCATTCTTCTATCAATTTTGTTTTAAATATAAACCTCAAAATATAATTTATTTTTACAGACTTTGGGGGGCCTGTTTTTATTTTTCATGATGTTAGAAAATTCAAAAGAATAAAAAAGAAGAGAAAATATTAATAATGTGTAGTATATTTAAAATACAAGTTTTAAAACTGTTATCTTCAAAGAAACAATCACAGAGTTTAAAAATAAATGGTTTTATATGGTTATATAGATGTAGGTTTTTCAAACTTTTCATTTCAAAATCTAGAATAGATTGAACAGGTCTGACCATGAGATACTATTAGAAAAAGAAAAAATGATGTTCTGATTTCTTGTTGAAAGGGTTATTGCTCAACCCATCTCTATGAATGTAAATGCTAGAAACCTCATGGCTGCAGAAAATCTAGTGCCTTTCAAAGTTTCCCTTGAAAGCTCTGAAGAATGAGATTGATGATAGAATCCCTAATGTCTCTTTCTTTCATAATCCATACCACACAAGATTTAAGAGCTAAGCCAAAAAATATCAAATGACTTGTTCAGAATTGTTCAAGGGCAAACACTGATGTTTTCTCACCACCTCAAAGCACTCCAATTTTTATAAAATGGTAAAATGAGATGTGACCAGCAGTGTGCCTGCTAAAGGATGCCTTTACAGCAGCCCCCATAAGCAGATCAATATAAAACAAATTCATACTTCTGACTGCCTGAAGGGGAAAGGGCCCTCACAGATCTATAGTGCATTGAAGAAAAACAGTGTTAGCAAATCATGAATACAAAGCTGTTCCCAGTGACCTCAAAGCCTATAAAAATCAAGCACATCCTTATGTAACTTTATTACTCCTTACTTAGAGCTAGCAATAGACAATCCAGGCTAAATTCACTAAATAAGGGGAAGTTAGAAAGATATTCATTGATCATTCTAAGACCCAACTTGACCATAAAGATACATTTTAGTAATTAAATTTCCCTATTTGGTCTTTAAATATAAAAAAACTATATGAATACTAGGAAATATAAACATTAGACAATTAGTTGTATCAGCAGTTATACTGATCATGGTATGGAGAGAGTTAACTAGGCAGAGCCCACACTAAGACTTCATAGGAACAAGCTGACTTTAGTCTGTAATGTTTGATGATCTTCTAGGCTGCTTCATTTAAATAATTACACTGAGCTTCTCAGTGACCTTATGAGATAATCAAAGCAGATGACATAAAACTGAAATACAGGAGGAGGCACAGTATCCCTAAATTATCCATCATGCCTGAGAAGATACAGTAAAAGCAGGTGGAATTACAGCAGCCAAGCACCAACTGACAAATAAACAGACTCTGCTTTCCTCCTCATATTAACCATGCTGCTAGTCTCTTTCACCCTGACTTCATTCTCTCTGTGTGGATATGTGAATATGAGTGTGTATAATCATGTACATGTATATGCAGGCCATATGTGCGGGCATGTATATGGAGTTTATGGAACAACCTTAAATGTCTTTTCCCTGGAGCAACCCACTTTCCTTTGTGGGTAGAATATCTCAGCTCCACCTTCCCAGTGCTAAGTGTACAGTACCATGACTAGCTCCTTTTACATGGGTTCTTGGGTTTGAACTCAGGACATTTGAGCACTTTACCTTACTAACTAAATTCTGACCTTAGCCCCACCCCTTCTGTCACATTAAATGAATGCTTATAGTTAATTATGTATCTTCATCTAGTCAAAGAATAGGTTAAAGGTAGAATTGGAAAGATTTGGAGGTTTCTTATATGAAAATGAAAATGGGAGCACCTGCTTCTAGGCTCTTTTCACATAGTCATATGTATACACCCTATCTATACACTGGTATAATCACTGCTTAATTAAAGACTAGACCTAAGAACACAATGGGATCTAGATCACTTTAGATGGCCATGAAACCATAGTAACTAGGGAGACATACCAACATGAGGAGGGATGGCTCCTGTAAAGTTAAGGCCACAAAGACCTGGTGATGTCTCAGCTAAAGCAGTAATCACACATGTAAATGTTCACAGAGATCAGGCAGGTGACATGGTGAAAGTAGCAGGCTGGGATCTCTCTCTCTCTCTCTCTCTCTCTCTCTCTCTCTCTCTCTCTCTCTCTCTCCAATGCAAGAGACCAGAACTAGTGTTGTCAAATATTGCCCTCTTCAACAGAGGAGAGTTACCATACTAAGACAAATTTCATTTATAAATAATAGTAATGAGCCACATTAGTTTTAAAGTTACTTGAAGATATTCTCTAACCCCCTCTAAATTTAGCTTGTGGAGGACTTTTGTAAGACTATCCTAGTGAGTAGAGCCCATGTGGCCTTCAGCTTTGTACTCTATATTCTGTCTCAGTGGTGACCATTTCATGACATTGTTTTCTTCTCTGATTTGTCTATGTTTTGTGTCTATTTCTTTAGTCTCTAAAATCTTCCTTGAAATTCTTTTGGATTTTACATAATTATGGTTACTTTGGCATAACAGAATTTATTGATCATATTTTAAGCTAAAATGGGTAGGTTTTTCAAATGGGCCCTTCTGTCTCTTTTCCTATTTCCAATAGATATGAGGTGGCATAGTGTTTCTGTTTTCAGTTGTATAGGTAGAATTCCATCACACAAAACTAGATAGTTCTACTACAGATGCTCAAACTATGATGTGATGCATTTTTGCTTAAGCCATGAAAAATTACTCATACCCCTTTAAACAACATCAAAGGCTGAAGAAAGTCACCTTGACTGTGCCTTCATGACCTCAGCACAAGTAGCAGGGAGAAGAAAGTTAGACCAGGAATGTGGCATCTGGACTTCTCTTAGGATGTCTTTCAAACGTAAGATCCCAGGGAGGAAGAAGTGCTCAGACTTACATCTGCATGCTCAGTCATGAAATGTGCAAGAGCAAGACTTCATAATTCCAACTTGTGAATGCCAAGGACTTTTTGTGCTGTTGCATATGTTATTAAGTGCCTTCACACACATGTACATGTTTATACACACTCATATCTACATACACACATAGAGAGAATGAGGTCATGGTGAAAGAGACTAGCAGCATGATTAATATGGGGAGGAAAACAGAGTCTGTTTGTCAGTTGCATATGTTATTAAGTTATCAATGTTTTTGCAAATATTTAATCTTTTTTCTACTTATCTTACTTCCAACAATGTTGTACTTCAATAAATGTTTTAAACATTGTAAAATAAATAAATAAATATTAGTAACTAGTTTTAAAATTACCATGTGAGCCAAATCTAAGCACTTACATTGATTAAATGTGTCTCATGTTTCAGACTCAGACTGACTGATAGTTTTCAACCTCAATGTTCAGTTGAATATCTCTGATATAATTAGCAAGTCCTTAATCCTTTCCAGGTTCACAAGAGAATTTATCTAATTGGTCAGAACATGCAGTGCTGTCATAAGTTCCTGGATCCAAGCCCCAGAACTGAAGGAAAAAATAAAATGTCTAGTGTAAGCTCATGAAAGTAGAATAAATGCCAGGCAATGGTGGCGCATGCTTTTGATCCCATCACTCACTCAGGAGGCAGAGGCAGGTGATTCTCTGTGAGTTTGAGGCCAGCCTGGTCTACAGAGTGAGTTCCAGGACTGTTTCACAGAGAAACTCTGTCTAAAAAAAATAATAATAATAATGGGGGAGAGGGAGAGAGAGAGAGCAAGAGAGAGAGAGAGAGAGTAGAGTTTTACTCATTCACTGATGGAAGTGAGAAACACAGCCAGAGTCTACCTATTACAAGGAAGCAGTTTCTTATTTCTTTAAGGTTCATGCAAATCTTGTCTTCCAATCACAATATATATGTTGTTCCTTTTAATCAAGAAAGACAATTGTCACTCTAGGAAAATGTGTCACATTTATCTTATGGCTCTCCAAACGTTTGAGAACCCCAGATGTCACTCTTTTCTTCTTCCATCTGTCTTCCCACCCAAGACTTGAACTCCAGCTATCAATCAGAGTGGCAGCAGCTGACAGACAGGGACTGGTATGGCATACACAAAGCAGACACATTCCCAACAGGTCTAGGGGCTGGTTCAAATGCATCCTGCTGATCTTGCTTTGTCTGATCAACACACTGGCTGTTATCAGAAACAATTGCTATGATCTTCCAGGTCTTTTTAGCCTCTTGCCTTTCAAAAGTAAAGCCACTGGTCTAAACATTTAGACTAGCTTACCTGTAACTCAGGACTGAGACTGCACAACTTTCTTTCTCCACAATAACATCACAACACTTTTATCTTTAATGATGGAGATAACTGAGAAGGCCATTGACCATCTCACATAAATGAATGCTTGCCTGTGGTGTTCCCATTTGCTGGGACTAAGATATTTTGCTTTTCTAAGCCATTTGTCAATCTTCCTTGAGAGAGAATCAGAATTATGTATGATATTAAGCATATCTATGTTCACCACTAAGTCAGCTGATGTCTCTAGGTTGGATCAGCGCATACACATTTTTATGTCATAAATATATAGAAGCATATATCACATATGAAAATCTGGCAGAGTCTGAAAAATAATAGTTTCCCCCTAAGGTTTACCTTGCAGTCTTCCATTTTATTTCACAAAGGAGAATTCTTTGAAAATTTCCTCTTGTTCCCTTCTATCTCCTGATGCCAGAAATGTCCTTTGTATGGTAGTGATAGATGGATCTCAAAGGCAAAAGAAAGCTGTCTCCTTGAAAAGTTATTTGGGTATCTAAATATACAGTTCTGTTTTGGTTTTTGTGATAAATATCCTACTCTTATTCACAGCACTCTTCATCCCTAGAAGTTGTATGATCATACCAGCCATATATTGGTTTAGGATTTTATTTTGAGACCCAGAGGATGTTTCCTCCGTCTGCCAAGAAGTGTGTGGTAGTTAATTCATCCTTTGTGGTTTCAAACCAAATGGAAAAAAAAATATGCTAAAGATTAGAACTTCTATGAAAAAAAAAAAAGAAAGCAGTGCCAACTTACCTCTGCAAATATCTGTGAGGAAAACACAAAAGAATTTCTGACAATTGCAATTTGTCTTAAATATGCCAATACTGTCCACATTCAAGACTCATTAGCAGGTTTGTAACATTTACCTGCAGCAAACATAGTCAACCTGGAGAAAGAGAATGTCTGTTGTGTTTTGTGTTTGAATGAGTTGTTTTTTTAATTGATTGATTGATTGATTGATTGACTGATTTTTTTCCAAGACAGGGTTTCACAGTGTGGTCTTGGCTGTCCTGGAACTTACTCTGTAGATCAGGCTGGCCCTAAACTCAGAGATCTACCTGCCTCTGCCTCCTGAATGCTGGGATTTAACCCATGTGCCATCACTGCCAGGTTGGATGAGAATGTTTTTAAGCCACTGGAAGAAGTAAAAACAGTTTCAGCCACTGCTGTCTTTGGCAAAGCAAAATTAAGCAGGAAATGAAGCTTATATTTTGTACAGGTCATGAGATAGCCTAAAAAAAACAGCCCTTTAACACAGCCTATGGGTAACAGTGACTTGAATGACATCTGTTCCCCTTTCATATATATGGGGGCTTTACTTCTGTGAGTGTAAATTCATCTTTAAAAAATTTACATAACAATATTATTATATACTCATAGCATTGCTTTGAAGATAAAATGGAGTCTATAAAGCTTTTGTTTAGCTTCTGATATATGCAGATGTCTCTGCTACTGATTGTATTTACCAAAATTATAGGGGACAAAATTCTTTCTCACTCACTGTATGACATTAAAATAAAGGTAACCATACCTTCTCTCTAACTCCCCAATTCAGCCCTCCTAGGAGACAACAAAACATCCTTCTACAGTCTTCTTTATGCCATTCCATAGGAATTCTCCCAGGTACATCTTTATGACTTGCAGGATGGTACAGTCAACTAAATAAAGATGATTCAGTACCCCAGAAGCCAATATGCAGAGACAAAATTGTTTACTGGCTCTGTTAGGTATTGGTTGAGTCACATGGACAGTAATATGCCAATGTGTGCATGCAAGCAAAATGAAGTAAAAAATGACTAAATAATTTCACTTACAATTTTCTCCTTTTACTTCTATTTTAGTCAAATATAAACCTCTCAAAATACTTGCTTACATTTTTCAATCCCTCAACTACCTTCCACCCCTACTTGCATTGTCTTGATAAATAACTAAGCACTATTAAATCTGCAGATCACTGAAGAGTGGCCAACATATCATCTATTCCTAATAACTGCAATAAAAAATGAGCAACATCACTTAATCCCTTTGCTGTCTCCCAGTTATGGTTGCACATTTATTTTACATTGTGTGTCATATGTCATTATTAAGTAAGGTCTTTAGATGTTTATCTACAATCAATGTCTCTTGTTTGGTTCTTTGCTCTGTTTTCAATTTTAAATGGAGATCTTAGAGAGAGCACAAATTGGAGATCACCATCAGGCCCCTCGCTTTGGAGCTCAAAGAACACTACAGAAGAAAAGGAGAAAGAATTGTAGGAGTCAAGGTGTCAAGAACACCAGGAGAATACAGACCACATAACCAACTAAGCAAAGCTTGTAGGTGCTCACATAGACTTAAGTACCAATCATGGAGCCTGCATGGTTCTGCTCTAGGTCCCCACTTATATGCTATGGCTGTCAGCTTGGTGTTTTTGAGGGACTCCTGACAGTGGAGATGGGGGTTCCTTGACTCTTTTCCTTGCTCTTGGGACCCTTTTTATTTTACTTGGTTGCCTTGTTCAGTCGTGAGATGAGGGTTTGTGCCTAGTCTTATTGTATCTTTGTTTGCTGAATTGAGTTGATATCCTTGGGAGGCCTGTTCTTCTCTGAAGGAAAACAGAGGACAGAGCTTGGGGACAGGGTAGGTGAGGGGGCCTAGGAGGAGTGGATTGTATGAGAGAAAAAAATTTAAAAAGGAAATGAAGATCTGGTTCATTATTTTCTAGCCATAATCATTATGTTTCATCCATAGCTACATGAATCTTTCTCATCTCTTTGAATTCACAGAACTTAGAATTTTTTCAGAGAGAAGTGACAAATGTGAGTTTTATTGAAAATGGTTCTACTTCAAGTGTAGTTTGCATATAATTATTAGAGTCTATGCTCCACAGTACTATTAAATTTATGCACAGACTTCCACTGGCATTAACTTGTCATTGCGAACGTAATTATAGGAGACCTGAAGCTTATGAGAAACATTATAGGTCATTTGATGCTGAAAGACATTTATTTATCTGGGAAGCCATGATAGGTCAGTGCCAAGAAGATCTTCAAGAAACACCCAGAACATAAGAGTTTATAGATTGGGGTCAAATGTCCCTTTCATGAGGGATGTATATCAGATATCCTGCATATTATATATTTATATTATAATCCATAAGTGTAGCAAAATTACAATTTTAAAATAACAACAAAAGCAATTTTATGGTTGGTATCAGCACAACATGAGGAACTAACTGTATTAGAGGGTTGCAACATTAGGAAGGTCGAAAAGCACTGGTCTAGACCAATCTCATTATTTTGTAGATTCTTCAAACCCAAGGGCAGTAATGACAAAATCCAGTCCGCCTGTAGTTAGGAGCTTTTGGCCTGGCCTAGTCTTTAGGTTTGGACCAGTAGTCATAAATAATTATATAAAGTTTTACATTAGTTATAAGTTGTTTGGTTTATGACTTAGGCATATTGTTTGTCAATTTTTATTTTTAAGTTAATTTATGATTTTATTTATGTTTCGTTAAGTGGCTTCATATGTTTGCTTTAATGCAGCATTTTCTGCTTGCACCACCCATATTTCCTATTGATCAATCAGCATTTTTATTAAACCAATATAAGCAACAAATCTTTACAATATACAAAAACAACATCCCATAATGCCCACCTAATCCCTAAAGTTCACGCCCCAGGAGCCAGGAAGTAGCAAAACATATTATCTACCTTCCTAGTCATTTGTCAAGGCTTCCCTTGCTAATGATTTCCCTTGCTTTCAAAGCTCATCTTGCTAAGGTCCAAACGTGCAAAAGACTTCAGCTATTGTTTCCGAAGAGTGTTTATTATGTTCTGCATGGCATACCATTCTATGTGCAATAATTATGGTTATGGTTTATTTATTTCTGTGCCCTATCTGCCCTAATATATCTTACATTCTCCAAGAACAAAGACTGTCATCTTTCATCCATCTACACCTTGTACCATCAGCACAAGATGTGGTCATCCTGTGATAAGTTAATGTCAGCTAATTGATAGCATAAAGGAAGTAAATAGGGAAGAATAAAAGACAAGGTCATATGGCACAATGGTGGTCATCAAAGGCTAGGATACAAAGGAGGGAAAAGAACTGGAGATATTGATCAAAAGGTACAAAAGCTCACTGAGAGAGGAGGAGTAAATTTTCAGGGTCTGTTGCACAATGTTTTAATTCCTAATAATGTAGTATGTTTTTATTTTCTTAAAAGGAATGTCTAAACAAATAAATGAAATGTCTTTAGTAAAGTTTCTCAATTACAGAGATTGTTTCTGGTGAGAAGCCTCAATGAAACAGGATGTACATTTATGATTAGAATAATAATAAGGAGGGAAAAAAATGTAAGAAAAAGTCCAGAAAAAATATCTTAACTAGTATAAACAAAGTAGAGTCACTCAAAAATAATGAATAGCATCTATAAATTGGGAAAAATAGAAACTTAATTTTAGTGACTTTACTGTTTCTTTATATCACAATCTATTAAACATCTGGAGAACAGAAGCATTGAGGCCAAGTGAAATCTTGAAATTAACCTTTTGTCCCTATCATAGTTCCATGAACTGTAGATATTAAACTTACATCAGAAATTCAATCATTCAAGGCAGTGGAAGAATTTAAAATTCACCCTCACTTAATGTAAACTACATTTATTAGAGTTCTAATAATAAAGTTACATCATCAGGTAAAGAGACTATATATTAATGATTTTAGGACAAAGCAACATATGGGGAAGGAAAAAAAAAATCACATGCCCCACAAGCCCATTCAGAAAGGTCGATATTATCCAGAGGGCTTTGTGGACTTTCACTTGTTTTCTGCTCTGCTGTTTGTTCAGCTTCATCCTTCTGCCAGCTATTAATCAGGCCCCCAGGGAGATCCACAAAGAGGCTGCAGGGACAAGCAGCAGACACTGCTGCCTCTGCTGTCTGACTTAGTCACTCCCTGTCCAACAAGAAGGGATGGATTGTCCAACAGCTAGGAAGCATTGGATTTTTCTCTCAGATCCCACAAACAATTAATTTAGGAGAAATTTTTTCCTTAGGAGAGCTGTGCACAGCATTAGCCTGGGAACAGAAGCAGTAATAATAAAATAATAACAACCATTTGCAGTAGTCTGTTATTTGACTGGCTCCTCAGAGCATCCAAGAAAGGCAGCTATCAATTGAGACTCTTGGTCCTACCCAGTGATGGGCAATGTACACATGACAAAGCTCAGACTGAACTACAGGGCTCCTCACTGTTCCTTTAACCATAATTCCATAGCTGGTTTTTAGTTAAGTGTTTACTGGGCATCAGTGAACAATATGGCACACCCCAGCTGTCTCTGCCACACCTGTCAAACTTTCCTGGCATTATATGTGTGGTCAAGCAACTACCACAAGGGAAATAATTCCAAGTGCAAATACTAAGAAGTATGCTTTTAAATACTGGAGTCAATAATTCTATTTGTAATTAATTCAACAAAAGCAAACTATAAATACATAAGACATTAACATACAATATGTTCTGTCATCAGAAAAGGGAAAGAGGGGAAATCAGAAAGGGGAGGTCAAGGAAGAGTAAAACTTCGGAAATAACCCAGATACCCGGCACAAGGGGGATGAACTGTAATGTAGCAAAAGTTACAACAGTACTTTTTAGGCCACAGGTCATGGGTTGTAGATATAGGTCAGTAGGACATTTAAATATCATATAGGAGATCATAGGTTCAGTCTGTCCCTAGCACAACACAAATTAAAACACATACTGAAAGTCACAAGATAACAGTAAAAGCCTATAGGCTTTTTTCAATGAGATGAATATTAACAAAATAATTTGATAACATACTATTATAGTGTTTAGATAGAAGAATAATAGAGTATATCACCCCTTTCAAAAACAATAGCTCACAAAATCTTTGCTTCTCTTTAAATACACACACACGCGCACACACACACACACAATGAATACTCAGTGTTGGCATGGCAAAAGTTGATGCTATTATTCATTCATTAAGATGTCCTTATGGGAAATTCTAGCTATGTATAGTACTTTAGAGAAATACTAGGTCACAAGATAGTACAAATATGAGGGCCAAATTACTGAAGGTGAATTCCTCATAGTTACATGATAGGGAACACATGGGCAAAAAAAACCAGACCCTGTTTTAAGGAAGAGCTTGGATCATTGCTTATTTTTATTTTGTCTATAATTTAAGACAAATAGATCTATGCTACAATTAACTCTAGCTCAAACTTACATTAAACTCTGTCAATAATTCTAGCAAGTAAAACAAATCAGAACGCACTCCAAGCAAGCCAGAAGCAATCTACTAAGGAAGCTTACAAAGGAGCTAGGGTGCCAGATACATAAAAGATGCCTGGTGGATGGAAAAATAATTATAGGACAAAGAGTTTGCTTCTCTGTAGAAACACAGAACTTCTGGGAGGATAATCAATGAGGTTATGTATTGTTTGTGGCTATTACCAAGGATACATCATCTTTTCTAGAATATATATGTAGTCAAAGGTTTCTGTCCCAAAGTTTCTGTCCTGGCCTAGCCCTGCATTCCAGACCTGCTTTCCTGCAGCTGCTTAGCTTCAAATAATAACTCAGATGCTTATATTTATTACAAGCTGTGCAGCCTACGGCTCAGGCTTATTACTTGCTAGCTCTGGGATCTTAACCCATTTCTATTAATCTATGTTTTGCCACATGGCTCATGACTTACCTGCACTTTTACATCTTTCTCAGTGGCAGCTTGCAGTATCTCTCTCTGACTCTGCCCTCCTTCCCATTTATCTATGCTTGGAATTCCCACCTGCCTCTAAGCTGCTTCCCCATAGCCTAAAACAGTTTCTTTGTTGTCCAATGGTAGTTCACAGAGTACAGAAAGACATCCCACATCACATCACTTACAGAAGCTGGTATGCTGCTTAACATGAACAACTTTCAGCACTTTTTTTAATTTGCATGTTTTCCTGCGACTTTGCTAAAAATTGACTGTGCTTCTCAAGTGATCAACTTAGAGATTACTGAGACCCACAGCAAGTTAAATCTCTTCACAAAGCATAGTGAGAAAGTGGAGGTAGAAGAAGGCTCAGGCTATGCTTGCAAACAGCCGGAGGCAGGCCCTGGTGAACCACGGGTTATATAGTACCCTTTACCTCACTACCTAAGAATAAAAGTGTTTTGTTTTCAGACACAAAACACTACAGATATTTGCTAACAAACAGAAGTTCGAGATCCTTACAGGACTTGCTAGCTCACAGAATCTGGATTGATCTTAACTGTCAATCAGTCAAATTTATTGCCTGTTCGACTAAAGAGTTAAAATGTCTAATATTTGTGGCAGGATGTGTGAAGGTCTTCCATTTTAACTCACATTTATTTCTTTCTGATCCTTATGGATGATTGAGATGACGTATGTAGAAAAATTGGCTAAAAATGCAAGATTTTAAAATTAAAATGCTAAGATATGGTCAATACTAAGGGGAAATAATAAAAGTCTGTTAGGAGAATCTACCTGCCTCTCTTAAAATAGCAACAATTAAAAACTCACTCTCTTTATGTGAGATAATTAAGATCCATCACCACTGTGGGGCTAGGATAGAAAATAAAGGTCATTCTAACCTTGATTTAGGGCAAGAAGATAGAAACTACTAGAATTTACTCCACAAATATCATTGTTTCCACCAAAGCCATGATAGTGAACAGAACATATTTTCTGTCTCCAAAGTACCTTTAGATACTTAGAATATGGTGAGGCTTTTAAATTTTTTATGTATGTGTCTCTGTGTATAAGCCACATGTGACTATGGTGTGTATGGTATTTATGGAGGCCGGAAGAGGACAACGGATCTCCTGGAGCTAGGGTTACAGGAAGTGTGAGCTATCAGATGAAGGTCCTCTGGAAGAGCCACTTAAAAATATGGTGGTTTATAAAATATCTTATAAAGGTGGCTGCAAATGGTAAGGATTAGGCCTAGAGAAGCTAATATACCAAAATGTCAAATAAATTTTTTTCACAAATCAAACATCATCTTTTGATTATTGAAAAATGTATCAGATTGACTGCTTGGGTGAAGTCTGGGACACATCCCACACTTAAACTGAGGGACCAAATGCCTAAATTTAAGATCAAACTTTTCCTGTTACATTCTGAGTGAGGTCTTTTATCTCAGGCAGACATTGACAATGAATAAAGAGAAATCACTCACACTGAGGAAGGACATTAAGTCTTTCAGGGGTGTAAGGTACCATGCCAAGCTCTCAATAGCAGAATCAAGGCTTTTATATTCTCTGTCTATCTTATCCCCATGTCATCTCTAGTACAGACCCCTGGGACAAAAGAAAGAAAAAAAAATCAGTCCACACTCCATAAGATGAAACTACCTCTAAAATTGTAAGTGTAATTTCCCACAGTTAAAGAAAGTACTTTTTTAAAACCAAATTATCAAAGGGAATATGTAAATGTTCATACAGTTTCAGACCTTAATGTACACTCCTTGCTGACCAAGTTACTGCTTAGTTAATATAAATTGTTATTTGAATTTTATAACACTGCATTAGTCAGACCTTTCATCAACATGACAAACACCTAAAGAAACAACTTAAAAGAAAAAGGGGTTTATTTGGGGTTACCATTTCTGACATGTTAATCCATGGACCACTTGCTCCATCACTGTGGGCCTAAGGTTAGATGGAACATTCTGACAAGAACAGGCTGGAGAATCAAGTGTTGCACTTCTTGAAGCTGATAAAGGGAATGAGAGGGAGAGAGGGGAAGGGAGACCAGGAATAAGAAAGCAATAAGCAGAGAGACATAGGTAAAGAGGTATAAAGACACAGAGAGATAGAGACAGAGAGAAATACAGAGACAGACATGCACAAGGCGGGCAGTGTATACCTATTTAGAGCACATCTGTTGTCACTTGTACGAGGCTCATCCCTCACCTTCCACCCTCTAACACATTATGATGAAACCATCTGTCGCTTAATCCACTGATAAGACAAAGCCCACATACTCCAATCATTCTCAATGATTACTCAGCCAGCTGAAGACCAAGCTTATTATAAATATGTCAAGTGGCCAAAATAAGGATTCATAAGTACCTGTAAGAAGACACACTACAGGAAATTACTTCAGCTGATCTGGAGTTACACTAGGTGGGAAGAAATTTCACTAGATTGTGGCAGGCGGGAGGAGGTCACATGAGGTATTTGATTCTTACTTAAAATTACACAATGTGGAGATATTTAAGAAATCATAGAACCTAGTTTGTACTTGTGCGCCCACACATATAAGTTCACATACAAGAATATCAATGACCTCTTTAAAACATTTACTTAAGATATATAGCCTCTTTTAGGAAGAGAAATATTTTACTCCTTGGGTTGGTTTATTTCCCCAAGGAATGTTTCATTTTGTGTTTTAGCTAACAACATTCTTTCCATGTTTGAGTCTAATATTGTTGATGAAAAGGTCTCAGTTTTACTAAAAATTCCTTGATGTTAGAAATTTTCTAGACATGAAACTTTTGTTCAATATGTACCACTGTGTTACTTTTCTTCTGCTATGGCAGAATACCTAGCCAATGAAATTTTAGGGGGAAGAAGTAGTTTTAACTCACGGTTAAAGGGTATGGACCACCATGCAGGGACAATTGTAGCAGCTGTGGGGGAGGGGTGAAGCAGCTGTTCACATTGCACCTGCAATCAGGAAGCAAAGAGAAATAAATGGTAATGCTCAGTTTGCCTTCACCTTTTTAATAAATCTCTGACTCCAGCCCATAGGATGGTGGTGGTATTTATATTCCAGATGGATCTTTCTCCTTTTAACTCTTTCTGGAAACTCATTAACAGATAAACCCAGATGTGTGCTTCCATGGTGATTCTAAATTCAGTAATGTTGACAATGATTTCTGTTTGTGTGTTTGTACAAACAGAATTTCTCTGTGTAGCTTTGGATCTTGTCCTGGAACTCACTCTGTAGACCAGGCTGGTCTCAAACTCACTGAGATCCACCTGCCTTCTAAGTGCTGGATTAAAGATGTGTGTCACTACCACTCAAAGACAATGAATATTAACTATAACAACTCCACCCCTTGTTATTTAATGTCTAAGCATATGATCGTAAATTGTAACACTCTATTCCTGACCCCCAAAGTCTCATTTTTGTCACCTGATACAAAAATATATTTGGTTCATCTCCAAAACTCTCCATAATCTTTAACAACCCTCGCCCTAGTTAAAAAGTCAAGATCAAATTACATCTGAAACTCAATGAAATCTCTTAACTGGCAGCCTCTATTTTTTAAAATGTTACATAATTCCACTATAAATTGGTATAAAACAAATTTAGCCATAACAAAGGGGAAGAATGTGGGGATAAAAAGAGAAGACCACATCAAAGCAGGATTAAACCCAACAGGGCAAACACCAAATCCAGCAGCTCTATATCCATATCCAGAATTTGAGACTTGTGATAGAATCATCTGGGTTCCAACAGCATTGGGCAGCACCACCCCTCCAGGTCTGCTGCCTGTCTCTATCTTAGGCCACCTTGACTGGAGCTGCCCACAGCTTTCCATAGCAGGTGTGCCATAGTCTTCCAACATTCTGTAGTTTCCATTCCAGCCTAGGCCTTAACCTCACACCTTCATGCAATAGTCTCCCAAACCCTTCCTTCAAGAAATCAGATCCCATTGCACATTTCCTGTCCTCCACAGCTCTCTGCAAGCTTGTCACAAGCATAAGGGATCCTCTTATGCTTACATCTTTCATACCTACAAGACTGGTACCATCCACTCAACATTACCAAGTTCTGCTATCAGCTCCAGTTGTAGCCTGGCCTCCTTGGACCACAGCTACAAACACCTCTATGTGACATTAGGGTTGATTCTAGGAAAATACTTTCAAACAGGTGACCCCTTCAGTATCATCATCATTTCAGGCTCTTTTCAAATTTATTTGTAGTTTTTCAAACTAGAGTCTTCAGCAGTTGAAATTTTTGCCTTCGAGTCTCTTTCCTAATATCCCAGAACAGCATGCAATGTTTCTCTTTAATAATGTTAATCTTTTTTTAAAGATGTGTTTCAGTATTTTATCTGCATGAATATTTTGTCTGCATGTATGCATATGTACTACCAATAGGCAATGCCTGCCATAGCCAGAAGATAGAAACAGGTCCCTGGAACTCAAATTATGGAGGGTGATGAGCTGTCTTGTGGGTGCTGGGAATTGAACTCAGGTCCTCTGCAAAAGAAAGCATCAAGTGTCCTTAACCACTGAGCCATCTCTCCAGTACTGATGTTAACAGTTTCTGCTAACTTTTATGTACCCATCTTGTCCACAACTCTCTCACGCTCCTTTCCTCACCAAACTGCAGTTTCCACATTTATTCTGCTCTGTTTTCTGCCCTCTCTTGATGTATACCTGGAAAACTGCCCTGATGAGAAAGTATGCCACAGTCTGAATGCTGTGCCTTCTTGAAATTTGCTCTGCCAAACAAATCCAGTCATTATTTAATCATTCAGTCTCACTCAAACTTGGAAAGAATGCAGCAGATTTTTTGACATATAAAACACCAATGGCCTCTAACCTTGTTTCCAGTAATGTCTTTATTCTCCATGAAACCTCATGAGCTAGGAACCCACTGTCTCATTTCTCATAACACTCTTGTCTTCAAAATCCCTATCAGGATCACATACTAATCACATATTACAGAATCCTAGAGATTCTCTAGTATGCATCTCTGAACTCTTTAACATTCCTGGCAAACCAGTTCCAAAGACCTATCTAGTCAGGCTTGCAATTGCAATGGCCCCACTTCTTAGAACAACTCTTCTTATTATCTGTACTCAGGAACCAGAGAGAGATGAATTTTGGTGCTCAGTTCACTTTGTCCTTTTTATTCTGTCCAGAACACGAGCATAAGACAGGGTGCTGTCCAGTTTCAGGATGTATCTTTCATCTTCATTTAACTTTTCTGGAAATACCCTCCTAACAATATTCAGAGTTATGTTTCCATGGTGATTCTATTTTAAGTCAAGCTGGCAATAAAACGTAGCTATCACAACCCCTACAAATCTGATTTGTAAACAAATGACTATGAATTTACTATTTGAGCTCGAACAGCCATAAATGAAACAATTCTGATGTTTGAAATATTTTATCCTAGGAAGAAGAAACTCATTCATTTGACTGAACTCAAGTAAATGACAGATTTTTATTTTTATGGTGTCCTTATCTCCAGAGATCTATCTTTCCAAAAGTATCTTCAGATCCATCATAAGATCTTAAGATTTGGTGCTCACAAATGAGTAAGGTGTATCAAGCCAAGGTTAACACAATCTCTGTTTTATACACAACAATACTGAAATTCAAGCAGGTTAAGTGACTTGTGCAGGTCATACAGAATGTGAATGTAGGAAGATCAACCCAGATGTCTCACTGCTAATTTAATGTGTCTCCTATCACATCTTGTTGCTTCTCCAACACCAAGGGCAACATCTTTTAGATGTGTTTAAGAGATGCAATAACAGAATTATCATTCCCCTGGATCTACTCTCTCCTTTGCTCAGAATAAGTAATTTCCAGCTGCTAACACACAGCTGATTTTCTGCAACATTTTCCCATGGATGCTTTGAAATTTTTCAAAAGAGCTCTCTATTGCTTATATTGGAGGTATAAGCAAGCTTTGGCTTTTACTTTCCCATATCCCAATTTTATCTAAGAAAATTTTAACTGAGTGCTTCTTTGAAGATGTTTAAGATTCAGTGCTCAAATCCCAGATTTCTCAAGGGTCAGCAAGTCAAATTCATTTATTCTTTTATGCTTAACTTTCTTTCCATTTTATTCCTACTTTTATATGAAAAGCAATAAACCAGTGACCTGTGCTTTTCACTCCGAGACTCTTGGTCTGCACTTTAATCACTTCTTATCTGGCACTTCACTGTAGGGTATCATGCTGAAAATAAGTATTACACAACTACTTACTTCTCTCCAGACTATTGCAGCAATTTCTATCTGTTCAGTTCAATACTCGGTGAGTTAGCAGTTACAAAATCATAAATCCAAAGCTGCTACAACTTTCAAGGCAAATAAGGTCAAGAATGTGGGACTGAAAAAGATAGAAAAAAATCTTCTTGAGGTTTTATATTTTTTAAAATATGAATGTTGTATGGGAGTAAAACTAAACTTACAAGGACAATAGAACAGTCTCTAGCCATTAAAAACAAAGGTATTGACCTGTGTTTATTGACATGAAATGCAGACATTTTGAAGAATTATATAAAATCTAATTCTATTCTCAAATGTTAACCAAGCATAAAATAAAGTGTAAAATGTATGTATCTTTTAAGTAGAGGAACTAAATATTATTTTAATGTTTTTAATTTTTATTTATAGCTCGTAGTTATTCAATGAATTAAATTTTTCTTCATAATAATAAAAGTTTTCTTCTCCTGACATTCATGTAACTATCACTTGTCTTCCAGGCAATGATACCTTCACATATTACACAACCTTAGTTTTGGACACAGTAGATTCCCAAAGGTCTGAAAGGCCATGATTTCCTTTCATCCTCCCAGCCTCTGACCCTGATGCCTAGAATTTTCCTCTTCCATTTCTTTAACTGGAAAACTCACACTAATTTTCAAGGCTTTAATGACATGTCATCTTCGTACAAATCACGCAGAGAAACATTTTCTTCCTCAAGGTGCCCACAGCCCTGTGAACTTAACAAAAGTTTCTACACAGACCAGAGTACACACAATACTCCTTTGTTTTTGCCCTTGTTTGTAGGGCACAGTTTGCCTTTGCACAACTTGCTGGAACATTCTATTGCCGCTTATGCTAATTAGGCATCGAGTAGTGACCAATCCGATGTGCTGATGCTAATTAGGCATTGAGAAAAGACCTATCCGATGCGATCCTCAAATATGCTAATGAGCCATTATTTTGGGCCAATCACCAGCCATATGCTAATGAGTATTACTTTGAACCAATCACCAGCCATATGTTAATGAGGCATTGTGATGGGCACCAATCATGCACCAGGCTTCCCTATATAAGCAGGCTGAATCTCAGGCTCGGGGTCTTCTTTCCACCATTTCTCAACTGAGCTGTACTCCAATAAAGTGTGATCCGAGAAGAATCGTGCATGTGGTGACTCGTCGTTCTGCAGGCCAGAAGCGGCTCGCCACAAGTGGTGCCGAAACCCGGGAATCTTCACGCCTTCGCAGAGAAGACCGATTCAGAACTCGACACAAGGAGTGGACCGTCGGTGAGGTTGCTGCAGAAGAATCTGAAGGAGATTCAGAACTGCAGTAATCAGGAGGGTTAACCGGTAAGTCTCACAGGAAAATAGTGAGACCTGCATTAAGCAGGAAAACTCTGCTTGTAGAAAAAAGCAGAGAACGGGGCGTCTGCTGACGAGCGGATCTAACCCGTTGGTAGTTTGGGGTTGTT